>VZSR01003803.1:66034984-66071934 GCA_013398615.1 Brachypodius melanocephalos | reverse complement strand
AGGAACAGAGTGCAGTGTCCAAGGGGTCCAAGGATGAGAACAGGACTGGGCTGAGGGCACACAGTTAAATTCAGGGCAAAAGGGGCGAATCTGAGGGTCAAGGGCCAATAGGGATAGGGCAAAGTGGTGCAGGGGAGTGGCTAAGAGTTGAGAGAACCAATAGGGTAACAAGGGTGGAGCAATGCGGTAAAACTGGGCCAATGGGGATTGAGGGAGGGAAGAATATTCTGGGGAAGGAACGTACATGGCAAACAGGCTGAACGGGGGTGGCATCACCAATGATGAACCAATGAATTAACCAACCATAATGAACCAATGGATTAACAAAGCCTACAAGATATTAACACAGAGTTGCTAGGCTCCATGGGTCCGTTCTCACCCTATTCTAGAGGGGCGTTTCTGTCCTCTTGCTTCCAGGGTTTAGGGAGAAGTTCTTTGGTGGCAAGCCCTTGGGCCTGCACACCTTTAGGTCCTGCTCTGACAATGTGGTCTCCAGGGACAGCAGGCGAGCTCTGGCCCTCAGAAAGGATGGAATCCATCATGTTCATGGCTCAGGCTAAAGCTTCCCTACTCTCTCCACACCTGCACCAGGCATTGCAGCTTGCTACCAGCTGCCACTGGGCCTTGACACATCAATCAGTGTGGTTTTTCCACCCCTGCTCTCAGCTACCTGTATGTGTGGGCATTGGAACCATGCAGACCACATCTGCCTTGCACCTGGCTCCTTTGGAGCACAGGTAGAGCAGATACTGAGCTGTTTGTGCCTATTCTCATACTCAATTTCTGCAATTTATTCTATTTACACCATTATATTGAAGTTTGATATCCTCTGAAAAAAGCAGGATTTAATTGCCTCCTCTACTTTCCCCCACTTCTTCCTTTTCCTTCCTCCCTCCCTCTTTCCAAACAGGTAATTTCTTAAGACAGATTCAGATAGACTGGGAGCCGTAGAACAGCTTATACAAGTCTAAGTGAGTGACTTCACTCCTTCAGTTTCCCAAGGGAACAAACTGATAAAGGAATATGTTTCAGTGTTTTATTGCAGTGGTCATTTGCATTAACGACGTGTTTTTCCTCTGCGTAAACCTAATGGTTCCCATGGTGCTTTTTCCTGGTGTTCTTGGCAGAAATTTCCTCCCTCTGCTGCTGTCCAAGTTGTGATCATACTGAGTTGTTATGTTCTTCTCTAGGAAAGAGCCATATCTACATGGTGCATGTGTAGTCTATTAAGACATAGTGGAAAATTACAGGAAGACAGAGACAACATAGATTTAAGACTTATTAGAACTAAAGTTTCCAAGATGTAATGCAACAGTACACAAGCATGTTGAAGCAGGACTAATTTTGTGCCTGGAACAGAGTAAAAAGAAAACATACAGTGTGTATATTGTTCTGCTTCCAGCAGATAGTTCACAGACATAAATGCTGGGACCAAAAATAGTCAAGTCAATCTCAGTGTTACTTTATTTAGCCACTTACTGTGCTACCTTTTCTTACTGTGCCCTTGAACTGAAAGGCAGCAATTTCGCTTCCAGTCGTGCTGTATTTTGCAATGTGTTTCAAGTTTCCTGGGATAAAACCATCATTTTCAATTGTGCACTTCTTGCTGTAGCAATGACTGCTGCAGCTCTTGCTGCCTGGCTCTATTCCTGCAGGTGCAGCTTCTTAACTGCACATGGACAACCACTTTGTCCACCCGCCTTTGGCCACTAAACCCATATGCATATAGAAATCAGTTTTCTCAGCTTCATTCTAACCTCACTGCGCTCCTCCTGAAAATTTCTCATGTGACAGAAAAGAAGCGAAAATTGAGCATTTCTAGCAGGGAACATGGAAATCTAGGGTTTTTTTAAAAAAATAATGCTCATGGAAGTCAGTTATTCTGAGAATTTCCCTTACTTTTCCCTTCTACATATGGATTTAGAAAATAACTAAGTCATCATCATAAAGCATCTTTCTACAATGTGGTTTCACCCAATGGTTCGAGTAGCACTGAATAACATTTAGTCACACATCTAGCCAGAAACGCACTAACTGTTGTTTTTGTCTTAAAAAAATACATATTGTGAATTTTTTAAGTGTTTGGAAAATTTTTTAACTTCTGTCCAGGTTTATAAAATCTAGCTATTTGTGTTTAACTGCACTGTTTTTCATTTTAGGTAATACCAGTTAAAAAGATGAAGCAATAATCATTGAGAAAGTAATTTTAACCTGAGTTTCTAGCCTTAGGAGACTTTCTTAGTGGTTAGTGTTTGCTATGTAATTAAGCATTTGGCACATACCAGGTTTCATTTGAAAAACACTTTATACCTTCTCCAATTATTTTAAGAAGAAAACTTGCATTTTTAAGATCCATCCTGCTCTATCGAGCAAGGAAAAGCCAAAGCTATGGTCTTGTCTGTTATCTTGTTTCACATTTGAAGTGATTTTTTTTTTTTGGCCATTTTGAGTACAAATGCATGTTTAATAGGCTGAGGAATGGGAAATCTATATGGGTCTTCAGCAATCCTATAAATACTGATATATTCTGAATAGTATGTCTGTTCCCATGTCTGGGAGACAAAGATAGAGAAAGACCATTTTATTGCTTGAGTATTTTTCTTTTTCTGGTTTCTATTTTCCTGATTGAAATCAATATTTCAGGGCTAATGGATGAGGATGTCTGCTGTTGCTGCCTAAAATGCTGACCTTGGCAATCAATATATTCAGTTTGAAGCATTTGTGATGTCAATTACTATGATAATACTTCAGAATTTACTGCCTGCAAAATGTCTGGGTTATTGGGTTAGAGTTCCCCTGCTACCTTATCTTTCCCACTTTCTCTCTTTTTGTGCTCTGCAACTGTTGGGGACTCCAAAGCCTTGAGCACAGCTCTGCTAAGCAATTATTTCATTAGGGCTGGATGAATAATGGTGCGTGTTTTTGTTGATCACTTTGGAAATACAGAGGAACCAGCGAGCTGTTCCAAATAATATGTTTCACTACAACTGAAAGTGCCTTGTTCTGATGTTTTGAAACCTTTTCAGGCAGATATTGAAGATTTCTAATAACAGTGAGGTAAAGATTTCCACACAGTGAAGAAACAGGACACACTTTTATAGAAAACACTGAAACATTTGACTTAATTTTTTCATTGTGGTCTGCAACTGAAGTGAAAAATATGATTGTATCCAAATGAGTTCAGTGTCAGCAATTGAACTGCTTTAATCTGAAAATTATTTAAAAAATACAGTTCAAGGTTTTTAACTTTAGCCATTTCCAAGTGCTTTTAAAATGGCAACTTTCTCCTTTCTCCTCTTTGTTTCCTTCAACATATAGTGCCTATTCTGTGAGGTTTCCCTGCTCTCACGGCACCAGAGTAGGGTCAGTCACCATCACTCCTGCCAGCATTGGTGCTTTCTCTCTGTTACACTCCAGTTGGTTGCTGAGCTTCTCTACCAAGTTACCCAGATGCAGAGAAGGCCTGGACATCAGATTGATCCTGGTAACCATGAAGTCTCCCAACAGATCTCCCAACAGATTATTGACCTTGGTCCAGAGCTACAGTAAAGTCTGGCAGTCTCTGTAGAGCATAACTGTAGATACACCACTATAAATGATGGCCTTCTATTCATAGGGCAGCCTTATATAGAAAAATCTAATCTTATTTAGAGAAAATTAGATCTATCTTGGAGCTTTAAAACCTATTTGTGGGTCTCTGGCCCACAAGCTGTCAATCAGCTGAAACCTGTCACAAAGACTGGCCATAAATTAGTAGAATGACAGATTTTGTACATGATTGCATTGCCTTCAGATCTGTCGAAACCTGCATTTTATTTTTTTTTTTTTTGCAAATCAAAAGGATTAACAGAATAAATGTTTTGTCTTATAGACTACTGAAGACAATCACGAGTATTAGCATTATTTATTTTATATGTATTTTTTCCACAAATAAGTAAAGTTCACTAAAAATGGGACTTCAAAAAGTATTATTCATGTGTACTTTTATCAGTTGAAAAGTTCATTCCTCAGCCCTGTAATCACCAATATCTTTGCACTCATATGGCACCATTTAAAGGGTTTTCAAATGCTTTTTGTAAGACTCAATAAGCAAGGTCTGGCCTGAAGCCCTTCAAGGTAATTGAGAGCTTTTGCATTGACTTCAATGTGCTTTGGCTTAGGATAATAGTGAATTTAGTCCCTCAAAACCACTTGGACTATTGTTATCTTCATATACTAGTAGAAAACTGAGACAAAAAGTGAAATGACATGCTGTCAGCCATACAAGCTGGCAAAGACAGTATAGGAACTGAGTGCTTTTGCTACCAATCCAGTTATTCAACCATCACTGCTCTCTAAGAAAACTACAAACCCCCCACAAAAAAGGGAAGAAAAGCTGAGATTTTTTTATGCTGGGGAAATAACCTTATGAATGGCTTGAGACTAAAGAGAGAATATTTCAATATATATTCAGGATTGTCATAGTGATATCTCAGGCATGCCCTGAGCTCCCTGGGGTTTATGGCCTTGCTGGGCATGTCACTCACATGGGATGATCGTCCCTCCCATGGACTCTGCTGAAGTTTCTTGGTACTGACACAGATCATGTTGGCAGCTCTGAGTCACACGCAGCAGCCGCACTTGGGTGCTCTGAAGGTGCCACAACAGAACAGAGTAACAGCCAGACTCCAGGAAAATATTTGTTAGGTGATGCATTCAGGGAAAACAAATGTTGACACAAGAGCAGCCTACATTCCTGCTTCTATCTACTGTGGCTTACCTTGCCTGGGACTGGTGCAGGTGCTCCCATTTTGCACACTCCTGTAACATTCCCTCTTTGGCTTCACAGTCTATTCCCATCACAGGAAATCTTTCAGTGCAAAGGAGCACCAGGGTGCAGGCAGCCTCTTGGGCAGGAGGGGACCTAGCAGCTCTTTTGGGAGCTAGTAGCCTCCCTTGCAGCACTGCTGCCTTCCTCTTGTGGGATGAAGGACAGACCCTTCTTGGAGCTACCCTCCACCAGGAGATCTCTTCAGAGCTCCAGCTCTTGTGATCATCCTAACAACAGTTGTTGTAATTTGTCTGATAATCCACAATCTGTACTTAATTTCTTTGATTTTTCTTTCCTTTATTTTTTTTCCTTCTATGGCTTGATTTTTAGTTTCCATTTTTTAGCCTGTTGCTCGTTAGTGGCATGCCCGGGTAGATCTGCTAGCTTTGAGTCTCCTGCAATACTGCAATGAGGATTCTATTCTCCTTTGAAATAGATGTTTATGGACTTTTTGTTTTACTTTGTATGACTGAAGAATACATCTCCAACTCCGTGTTTTTTCTTAGGTTGTCATCCCTAGGCTAAGCAAACAACACAAGGAGAGATCTTTTGGATCTCCTCCAAGCCCAAGTGGTCATATACCCAACGAATCCTTTGTAATCTTGAAAGAACAAAAAGGTGGTTTCTTATAATGATGTTTCTGTGGGTTGTTCCAGGCCTCATTCTTAGCTGTTCTCTGAACTAGGGAAAGATTCCTAGCTGATTCCTAGCTCTTTCCATGCTGATAGAAACATCCCTGCCAGTGCTGGCTGTATGAAATAGTCAGGTATGTCAAAGGATGAGAAAGCATATACAGCCAAAGGCTAGGAAACCCTGGAGCTTATTCACCTTCTTTCCTTGACCTTCCTTGACCTTTGATTTGAGACCACCTCATCACTATATTGAATGTGATTTACATGGTTCATTAATTAATAAGCCAAAATTATATTAAGAAACCTTAAGTGCACTGTTAACTAATAGGTCTGTCAAGTTCTTACTGAAGTCTTCAGGGATAACGCCCAAGGGGCAGAACTTAGATTAAATCCATTCATATCAACCACCATTACCTAAAAAGTATGACTTAACTGATGAGCGGTAATTGGTTATGAACCATTGTGACCAGATCCTAAATTTGGCAAAGAAAAAGAAGCTCTGAATTCTGCTTACCTGGAAGGCCTTGATGAATACTGCCAAAGATTTCAGTGTGTGTATCTGAGCTGCAACACTGAGAAAGCTCTGCGAGGCAAGAGACTTTACTTAAATATTGTAGGAAGAAGAGTTTAATGTGTGCTCGTGCTTGGGAATGTAACAGATGCTGACATCTGAACAAAAAACCATCTAGATAGCAACAACCAGATATAAAACTGTCACGAGGTCTGTGGGGCAACTGGCAAGTCAAGGATATCTGTGTTTTCACTAGAAATCTCTTACTTCCTGATCACTGTTGCAGATCCAGTCGAAATCACAGGCAAACTCTGAATGACAGTCCAATTTCTGCAAACTGAGAGTAGTAATTTGAAACTGTTCTCCTGGAAAAGCATTTAAATCCGAGTGAATCAAATACATATTTTTACCTTTTTGAAGTGCTTTGTGTAGACTACAGAATGAATGCCCTCTCTCTCTGAATGCCTGTCATTTAAAAAGGTGATGATTACAGACTGTGCTTTTAGAGTATGTTTATGTAGATCACTGCAGTACAAGATTTAGAGCAGGTCCACTGGGTGGACAGTCACTTTATTGAACATATTTGCTAAAGATATCTCTTGAAATATTGATAGATACATCCTTTCACTGTCTCCACGTTTATGTATTTTTGAATAGTCATAGAAAAATAGACACGTTTGCTCATCAATGTTTTGTATTCTCTTTACATATTTGCAACCATTGGCATAAAGGTAACCAGTCACAGTGTCCTTTCAGGTGATGTTTTAGGTCTAGTTGCTTGAAGTATTAGGAAATATGGGTGCCAAACCGGTGTTTTAGTCTAAAGACATTCTCTTGCTACAGCTGCCTTCACAGATAGGAAATTGGACACACCTGTGAATTTTCCCAGTTTACATTGTCCCAAATGTAACTTTTTCCTGATACTATGAAATTAAACAACAACAATAACAAAAAACAATCCCAATTTTTTTTATTAAGTTATTAACATGAACAAAGGCATTCCATTTCTCAATGATTTGAAAGATCTTAATGATTTCAAGATTTCAAATGGCTTACCCATTGCTTCCTTAAATATTAGAGCTGAGTTCCAGATCTTGGTCAGTTCTTGAAAGTATTTATTATACATAAAGGCATGTTGTTATTAAGATGAATCTGGTCATTATATGTTTTAATTCCCAAACAGAGTAAGAGGTCTGCAAACCAGTACAACATGACTGAGCCTTCTTTCTTGCAGACTGCACTGTGATCAGTGGTATTTCACACAATCACAGACTCATAAATTGGCGTGAATTGGAAGGGACCTTGGAGATCACCTAATTCCAATCCCCCTGCTATTGCCAGGACACATTTAACTGAATCAGTTTGCTCAAAGCTCCATATAACCTGGCCTTGAACACTTCCAGAGATGAGGGCACCCACAATTTCTCTGGGGAATCTGTTCCTGTGTCTGTTCATCCTCATTATAAAAAAATTCTACCTGATATCTAATCTAAGTCTAACCCCTTTCAGTTTATCACTGTTACCCCTTGTCCTTTCTCTACAGGCCGTAGTAAAAAGTCTCTCTTTATCTTTTTTATAAAAAACCCTTTAGGAATTTGAAGGCTGCTATGAGGTATTGCCAAAGCCTTCTCTTCTTCAGGCTGAGCAACCCCAACTCTCTCAGGCTGTCCTCATAGGAGAGGTGTTCCAGCCCTCTGAGCATCTTTGTGGCCCTCCTCTGGACTCAGTCCAGCAGGTCCAGATCCTTCCTATGTCAGGGACCCCAGAACTGAACCAGCACTCCAGGCAGGGTGTCACAAGAGCAGAGTAGACGTGCAGAGCCACCTCCCCCAACCAGCTGGCCACTTCGCTTTTGATGCAGCCCAGGATGTTTTTGGCTTCTTGGGCTGCAACCATACATTGCTGCCTGATGTTGAACTTTTCATCAACCAACAACCTGATGTCCTTCTTCTCAGGGCTGCTCTCAATCCACTTCAGTAGTAAAAAAAAAATTAAGAGATAGAAAGCAACATGAATCATTTCCAGCAATTGTACTATGAGCTGAGCAGACTTAAATATTTTTGAGTCAGTAAGATTAGCTAAGTTAAAATATTTATCTCCTCTTACTTTTATTTAACAACCCTCATATTGCAGAATGAATTTCATTTGCTCTGTAAGCATCATTTTGATCAATTGGTCAAATACATCTTAACACTGCCACAGTAATTGCTCAAAAGGCATTATATTGCTTGCTTGTTTTTTGGAAGTGCCTACAGATGCCATTTAACACTTCTCAAAATAGATGTTATGGACACAAAATAAATATCAATCCTTCTCTCAATGACCTAGTGATCTCAACATGTGGTGAGAGATGAAAGGTAGTGAGAGGCACAGAAAAGGAAAAGAGACAGATGAAACAGTGTGGGTACGTAGCTACTGCAACTGCATCGGTTCAGGCTTATCAGAGGGAACAAGAAGAAGTAAAGAGGGCTGGCACATTTCCCGCATTAACTCTGCCTAGAGCTATTTGTAAGCCAGTGCCATGAGAGGGGAGACAGTACGGTGTCATTTTTTTGCCTGCAGCAGCTCCACCATGCCTGACTCTGAACCAACACTTCACAGATTTTGCAATAAGAAATATTGTATCCATTGTTTCTGACCAAAGTCTAGATCAGTATAGACGTGAGTGAGGTCATGTAGAGCAAAAAGGGATTTTTCTGTAGCTAATGGTACTTTTCCATTGCTGGAAGTAAAGGAGAACTAGGAATGCAAGTGAGGTTACGTGTATTTTTAATGTCTCATGAAGCAGCCCTCCTGAAGCAAGGGTCTGACTTCCACACTGAGTTGATGAAGCCATACAGGTTCCTTTTTGCAGGAACCCAGCCTGCTGTAGGTTATGAGTTCTTTGTTATGAAAGGAATGAAGAAATCATTGCTTTGCCACCTTTCTCTAGCTCTTGATTGGAAAAACTGATATTGTTATAGCTAAATTCTGAGGTGAAAAAGAATTAAAATGAAAGCACATGAGGTACATTCAGAGATGTCCAAACTACTTGTAAATGTGGTGGTTCCTGAGCAACGACTCCCAGAACTCAGGAGCTTTCTCCAATCCTTACCCATGCCTTACCCTTTGAAGAATGAGTCTTTAATATTAGTCATATTCTACAGCTGAATACTAGAGAACAGAAAGGTTTGGTGACTTGGGTTTGTGGGCTCTGCAACTTATGGGAGAAATTTCTATTAGCTCAAAAGAGCTCTGTGGCTGACACCTACAATTTTGACACTTAACTCTTGAAAATACTTTTAAAAATTGCTCATACCTCTCTTTCAGAGTGAATACATTCCATGAATATTTGAATGGTATATTTGGGTGTGTGGTGAATGTACCTATCTCTATAAAATCCTCAATGCATCCACATTTCTAAATTCTTGAATACCAAAGCAAAGATAGTGGAATGATATCTTCCTTGTACACAGGATTAGGTCTGATTCATCTTGATGGATGAATAAGATCCAGTCTTCCTGTTAATGGATGCTTTCCCTAGCACAGCCATCAGAGAAGAGTAATGCATTACTGAAGATTTTCACTTGTAGGTACATTCTGTAATTGCACAGCTACCAAGAAAGATAATGGCTGGTTTCCAGATGTTACCACTGTGGTCAGGGCCACTTGCTGTTTAAATTTAATCCTCCTTGGAACCTTCCTTTTCATTAATTAAAAATTATGAAAGTAGTTTCTACATTTAACTACACAAAGGAAGACAAACAAAAGATGTTTTAAAAGCCTGTTTGATTCTAAGCACTGTGACAGTGTAGTGAGGGCAGTTACCTAACAAAGTCTTCTTAATGAACACTCAGGAAACTCACATGCTAGAGGAGAAAGAAGAACTGACATTGCTGTACTTTTAACATGATTCACAAATAACAAGCATAACGAACAAAAAAAGCACACTTCATCATTCCAGCAGCGTTCAGCCTGACCAGAACAGACAGGTTTTCAGCTTCTACCTCCGTGGTGTGTCTCTGGGAAATGAAAACTGAGAGGCATTCTGCAAAGTCATGCGGAGGAAGTGCTCCCGGTTCATTGTGCTTCCTCGCACCCTGAAGGCGCTCTCTGTGTGAGCATTTGCAAGAATAGACCATATGTTAATGACTTACTCACTAACCTCAAAGTCAAATCCGCATGCTATAAACCACAGCTATTACCTTTCTTTTGTGCACTGTGCTACTGCCTGAACAAAACCCATAATTTCAGAAAATGTCAGGTACAAGTATTATATCAAGATGCAAGCTATGGAAAGTCAGCTCATACATTTACCAGAAAACCATTAGGAAAAAACGTGCATGTACTGAAATCAAGATAAAGATAATGTATAAATATATCCACAAGCCAAAAATATGTTCTATTATGATGAAAGATGCTTGGAAAACATTAAGAATAACAAAGCAGATTCTTTCCTACCATAAAAAGCTTTGCTCAGCACAGGAGGGCTTCAGGACTGCTGGAAAATATGAGAAAGGTAAACACAGAACAGTGATATCACCCAGACAGGTTTTGAAACAGAGGTTTTGTTTCTCAGACTGTATGTAATTGGGCTGCATATTAGATTTGTTTAAGTACTGTAAAGCTAACATATCTGTATGGTAGGTGAATACTCAGGTACTTTTATATCTTCCAGTGCTTTTCGTGTGCTTTTTAATTTTCTTTTGTCATTCCCTCATCTCTTTTTTGCAATGGCTTTGATTGTTCCCCATCTACACTGCTTCTTTACCCTGCTGTTAGCAGTGAAAGGAGTTGACAGGTCCCCTATCTGGCTTGTTAAGCTCTCGAAGCTTGCTGCATCCTGCATGTAGCATGTTTCTGATTATGCTGGCAGCACAGATATTTGAGCTGGCAGCTGCTGTAGTGCGGTCAGATCAATACACTCACAGAGCACAGTGAGCCTTTTGTGTAGGTTCAGAAATCTAATTTCTCTTGTCTATAGGGCAATCTATAAAGTAAAATCTCCTAACAGGCAGTTGTACTCCTGGAAGAGGAGTTGGAGCTTCACCGAGAAATGCATTTATCAGTGTATTTAACAAGGCACTAAGAAGTTCTCAAGGCTGAGTGACAAGAAGGGGCTTCCTTTCTTCAGATCAGTGCCACCTCCCCCTCTGCCCCTCTCCCACACCACCCCAGACTCCATCGTGGTAAGGCACTGCATATGTTTCTGCTTGGACTTGTCTGCAAAAAAATCAAACTCTTAAAAAATGCATCAGTTGCAGACATAAACCTGTCAGAAAACAATTATCAGCTGTATCTCTTTGTGATCTTATTAAGTCACTTGGGTCTTAATAACCTTGCAGATACCCTCTGTAGTGGAAATAATCAAGGCAGACATAATGCAATGTATTGATAAAACAAGGAATCTGACTGGGTCAGCTTGAAGCTCACTCAGCTGTTTGTTTGTAGGGGGTGGGGGCTGGCTGTTCTTAATTTCTGTGGATTTGTTTTTGGGGGAATATGGTGTTGTATGCCTGATAGGATTCAATATATATTTTTTTCCTTCCGTCTGATACAGACAAGCTCATTTTTTTTCACTCTCCAACTACACTGAGCATTTAGCTTTAGAGCTAATATTCAGGAATTGCCAGATCAGCAGACAAGAGAAAGAAAGGGCAGTGGGATACAGGGAAGGATCAGCCACTGAATGTTGCAGAGAGCAAATTGAAATCTAATCTTCTCCAAGGCCTTTGTCCTGCCACTTCCCTGGGAATGGTTGAGTTTGGTGAATCTTGCAGGACTGCTAATGAGTTGCAGTGGAATTTGGCTCTGCAAGGTCATGAGAACATAAATGCATACAATCTAAGACACAAAAAAAAGAGAATTGCATGTATGGGATGAAATAACTACTTTAGCAATTTGGGCTCATCTTTATCTATACTTTTTCACCCACTTGTAAATTATTTCCTTAGGAGTTGGACTTGGAGATTCAAAT
The DNA here is from genome assembly GCA_013398615.1 of Brachypodius melanocephalos. Lineage (NCBI taxonomy): Eukaryota > Metazoa > Chordata > Aves > Passeriformes > Pycnonotidae > Brachypodius > Brachypodius melanocephalos. The sequence goes on along the minus strand of VZSR01003803.1, from coordinate 66,060,025 downwards.
TTGAAAAATTTCACCTGATGGTAAAATTCAGCCCAATAACTCATTTTTCCACAGGGGAAACTGCTTCTCCAGAGGAAGGGAGATTGTAGATAGAGGAAATTGAAGAACTTTACTTCTGAGGAAATGGCTGGTCTCAGCAAAAAATGTGGAAATATGGTTTACATTAACTTTTGAGCAATCCTTTTTGCTTTGTTTTTGTTTTGAAGAGCAGACTTTAATAAAAAGATACTTTTCAGAGTGGTTTCTAAAAACCCCTCAAAGGAGAAAACATTAGGTTGAGTGGCAGAATCTAGCAGTGGTTTGGAAGAGCCCATGGAGAGCAGACCCACGTCCTTCACAGACCATGTGAAGGCTGTCTCAGCTTTGCCTTGCATGGCTGAAGCAAGTGAGTGTGTGAATATAGCTGAAGGAGAGGTTCCCCGTGAAAGAAGGTGAAAACTTTAAAGTTTTTTAAAATTAGACTTCACAAAGGTTTTTAAGCAAGGACAACAAATTTAGTATGGCTTCAACAAGAGTAGAGGCTTGAGAAAAACATCCATTAGAAGAAAAGCACTGAAAACACTCTGAAGTACATATTCAGTATGGTGAATCAGTTTTTATCATTTCAATGCAAACATTTTGATATATTTTGTAAAAGATGTCTGATGGTTCTGCTTCCTTATGTTATAGTAAGGTGTCTTGACAGACACAATTGTCTCTGTCTACACTACTCTACTACAGTCTACCTGATGATTTTGTTCTAAAATATGATTCAAAACTGACAGTAGTTAGAGATGCTCTTCAGAGATGCTTTCTTGAATGAAGTCAAATGATCACTTCCTCAGAAATTGCTGCACTTGGAGTAATCATGAGAATTTTTTTTCAAATTGAAACAGTATCACCTTTCAGCTGGTTTCTACTCTGTAATGAAGATTGTACATGCAGATATTTATATATAATAGCACAGTCTTTCTCATCATATGTGTAAATTCCGAGCCAATCTGTGGAAGTCCAGCAGAGATTTGTAGGATCCCATAAAGTGATTGATGTTATATGGAAACAGATGGCTCTGTACCAAAATCAAGAATTATTTCCAAATGCAAATAGTGATGGTGTCACCTCCCAAAGCAAATGCTCTCTGATAAATCAAACCATGCAAGAACTTGAACTTTTCAGTGTGTCTCCAGACTCCTGGTCTGGTTTGGAATAGGAGCCAAATGAAGACTGAGGGTCATGGTCAGTTTGCAGCCACACAGAAGCAGGGATTCTTGGTCTTGAAGAGTTTACAGTCCACCTGCATTATAATTGCTGGTGCTGCATGGAATGGAAACCAGCAGAAGCCATTGTAAAGCCTTCCACCATCATAAAAAAACCCCAAAATAACACATACCTTGATCTGTACATTTCATTTAATGTGTTGATTTCATTAGATCACTGAGAATTGTTTAATTTTAGATGGTTAATCTGAACAACAAGGCTAAACAGCAGTTTAGCAGTTCAGAGAAAATCGAGTAAAAGCATTCAATTATTTATGACAAAAAACTAAGACCATTTGCCCTGTTTCTTCAATAAAGCTTGAATTTGATGCAGAAAATTCCCTCAGCTCCTGTGTGAAAACTAGTATGGTTTTTATCACAGTTTCAAACCAGCCTTGCAAAATTCTATTCATTGCTGATGAAGAATATTAGGAGATATGGACATGAGAAAGTAACAGCTTTATGAAAGCAAAATACCAGCGTGGGTCAAAAACAGTAGGGAAGAATAGGGGGTAGAAAAGGCAGTATGTGACTAAAAAGCAAAGAGTACAACAGGAGGCAATGTGGTTTTTTTCCCCAAGATGTTCTGGAGGATTTGGCCCCTTGATAATCTGTCACTGCTTGATGGGGATTGCGGTGCAATCTGCACAGTGAGGCCTTGGGGTAAATAAAATGACAACATGAGCAAAACGTTTTCATTTCTCATGCATAATAAGTAAAGAGGAGTTAATTATGATAAGGCAGGAACCTTGGGTGGTGTCCCTCTCCAGACATGGGTGAAGGAGATATCTCCATTGGTGAGAGGGATACATATTCTGAAGCCTGCATAGCTCTGATGCATCAATGTAGTTGTGGGTTGCCTGATGTCTTAAACTTTGTACAGTAAAGATATAACTATATTTTTTCTTTTTATTTTTCTCCTATATTTCAGCATCTGATGATTATGCAAGAATGTAGAACTATGGATGTTGGTCATATCCTGCATATTTTCTCCCCTTTTCCAAGCCTCTTTGTTTGCTTTTTGCAATGTACTTTCAGTGACACATTCCATCTGGTTCTGCTGTATTGCACGATCCAAGATAATACTTAGTGTCATCAGACATCAAGATGGGACATATCATAGCTTGTTACCAGTGTGTGTGCCAAGGGCCTTAATCTTCTCCTTCAGAATTCCAAATAATTTCTTATTTCTTTTTAAGTTTTAGAGTGTTAAGCATGCCAGGGAACTATATTTTCATGTTAGGGCTGATCCTGCACTCAAGCAAGTTTTCTTAAAACAAATTCAGGGATTTTTGTACCAAATATACCATGGCTGGGCTAAAGGTCAGGTGAGCAGCTGTTTCTTCCTGAATCACCCAGTTGCATCTCAACCACCCTGATTATGTTCCAGTCCTGTCCATTGTCCTGCCTGGTACTCTTCTTTTGTAAGGAAGGGCTATTCTCAGGGCCTGTTTGGGGTGAATTTGTATTGCTGGGCTGCAGAAAAACCAGCTAATGCAGAGGCAATGGAGAGAGCCTGTCATACAAAAGCATTCTTTACACATCATCTGGTTGTTATGTCCTGTATTTGAGTTTGAAACCACGGTATTTTTAACTATGACTCACAAAATTTGTTCTATTGCTGATAGTCTGTGGTTGGTAAACTTTTTGAGTCTAATCAGTCTGGGAGCTATATGCAAAGTAAAGCTAAACCAATAGTATCTAATTTCTGCATAGAATAGGGATAGATAAGGTAAGGAGACTGTCATGTCCAAAAGCACGTAAATTCATCTGACATTACAGGCACAGTGATTGCACACGCACACACACACACACACACAAACAGGACTTCCTGCTTTTGTGTTCTGTTTCCCATGGAGTTTGTTTATTGCTGTCATTGTTTTCTTTACTCAAGCGGACGCATTGCACGGGGGCCCTACAAAAAAAAAATCAGTTGTCTCACAGAATCTACAGAAATGCCTGAGCTCAATCAGGGGAGAGACCCCAAAGGGCTTCAGTGTGGTCACACAGAGCAACAACAGAGAAATCTCCCCCGCTGGGTCCTGTTGAGGATTATACCCTCCTGCGGATGCCCTGGTAATCTCATAATCCCTAACCTATGACATACCTCTGATCTCCTCTCACTCCAAATTATTTTGACTGCGAGTAAGAGGAAGTTTAGAGAAGAGGAATAATTATGAAAAGCCATTTCCATTAAGCTCCTAAAGCATTTTAGCCAGTTTAACAGAGCTGTTAATGAGAGTGGTAGACAAGGCCTTGGGAGGCAGCGTAGATGTCTTTAATCCTTCTGCACTCTTTTCCTTATCTCCACCACATCTGCTGAAGCAAACAGGCAAACAAAATGTTTCCAGTATGTACTTAACACTTCATATGCTGCAATAAAAAAAAAAAAGATAAATCCTTTATTTTTTCATTGATTTAACAGTTTTAACTGATGTAATATATATGATACAAAATATTCCCTCCACATCCACGCAGAGAGACTTGTAAGTGTTAGGTTTGGTTACTACTAAAAAGAAAATCCATTTTACCAAAAGTAGATAATTTTTTTTTCTCATAAAACATTGGTTGTTCTATCATAGCCCTGAAGTAAGCCTTTTACACTAGAGTGAGGAGATGGTAAAATAGCCTTTCTGGTTCTGCCTTTTTATGTATTTCAGAGATAATCCCAAATTAAAATAGCCTAGAGTGTAAAACTTCAGTTAATTCTTATTTACAAATAGATGTAATTGTAGTTTTCTTTTATTTTGTTATTGAAAAAGCTCTAAAATATGGATTATCTTGTTCTACATATTTATTTTTACTTAGTTCCTATGTAAAAGTAATCTTTAAAAGAGCTGTTTCTGTCTTGTTTTTAAATCATAATATTTAAAATATTTGCCATTTTCAAAGCAGTTCCCTTCTTCATCTCTCTCCCAAAGTATTGCACTTCCTTTTGTTCTACTGGGGTTTTTTTTAATAGTATGAAAAAGAGAAGAAAAATAGGTGCATTCCAGAAATAATATTTTTATTATTACTGAAAATCTACAATTAAGCAAGAATTGTAAAAAAAAACTTGAAAGAACATTTGATGGAAGAAACTTCACATAATAGGTAATTTTTTCAGTTTAGCAGAAATGAGGGCATGTAGCTTGTCATGAGAGAAGTACAATGTGTGGAATTCATTACCACACATTATTCAATAGTGCCCTTTCTCTTTCGAGGCTATTTGCTATTTGAACTGTCTGGTTTTGGTGTGATTGTTGTATTTTACTCTAAATTCAGCTCAGTGCTGTGATCTAAACTGTGATCTTAAGGTGTTGCAGTTAGATAATTTACAACAGGTAAAATGACAAATATCCATGATTATCTGCCACAATTTTTTACAAGGCTATCAACACTGCTCTTTGAAAACTGTCCCTACTACTTGTCTGTTGAAGGCATATTTAGCCCTTCTGGAATGAGCTTCTTGCAATATTTCATATGATGGTTTGTGCACAAAACTGTACTATCATATTAAAAATGGGAGTATGTTTTATCATTTTACAAATCCAAAATAATAAATATCACTACCACTAAAACTGTAATTCATTTAGTGGTGTCACATCCTTTTAAAGGTACTGGCACTCTGGATTATGTCCGTTCCTTGCTATTGTATTAGAACAGTGGTATAAAATGCACCATTGACTTTGCAGGAAAATATAATTAAAGAAGAGTGCTTTATCTTTTTCATTCCTTTGACCTCTCCTTTCCAGCCATAAGTAGTTTTACTGTAGTTATACTCTCCTTCTCCTAAAACAAAAGTAATTAATCTACTTGCAAGGTTTGTGCTACCTCATATTACAAAAAAGTACTTGATTTGGCTTCGAATGGCCTTGTGATTGAGTGATTGAAAAATGATCTGAAACACTTTATCAAAGATCAAACAAATGCAAACTGCACTAACCATTAGCCAACTGTTTGGCCTAGGCTGAGTCACCCAGTCATGTCCTGGGCTCCTGAGCTCAGTATGTCACCTGATCACTGCTGGAGTGGGGCACCCACAGCTTTAATTAGACTGCAATATGTCTTTATAACCAAGTTTGAGTTTAATAATAGATAGGTGTGGTGATGGCCTTGTGATTTCGCTGCTGTGGTAAAGAGTGGGGTTTTTAAAAGCACAAAGTAAATTAAGAGTAACTGACAATCCAGAGGAGATGGCTGATGATGGATGTGTAAGAAGTGCCTCCTTCTTGAAATGCTTCCAGCTTGTGGTTTCATACCTCTAAAATGGCAATGTGCTCTCTCCAAGCTAGAGATGGTCAGAGAATGCTGGACTAATGTAAACACTCTAATGCAATGCAAACACTGCCAGATCTAACGTGAGTGGCAAATTGGTGATCAACTGATGACCATGTGCTCCTGTACAAGTGCCTTAGATAAGCATTGTCCCCTCCAATCCTCCCTTTTATTCCTTTTACAGCCCAGAGGCTAAGATAAATATTAGAAGTTTCTAGTTAAGAAAGCAAAACCAAAAGCAAACCCAAACAACCTAAAACAAAAACAAAAAAAAACCCACCTAGTGTGATTGAGTGGCACTCAGAGAAAGCTCCACATCCCCTTCCTCTATGGATGAATCCTCCTTGGTATCCTCCACATCCCCTTCCTCTATGGATGAATCCTCCTTGGTATCAATACCCATATGACAATGTTTTAAACCAGTTCAGATCGCTGAGAAGAGTAATTGATGGGGACATGGGGTCACAAACCAGCAGGAAAATCTTTGTAGGAAACAGAAACTAGCAAGCTCAGAGGGAATTCTGCATACAATTTCCCAAACTCAGAGGTAATTCTGATGACACAGAAAGGGGGTAACCGAGGGGGGAAAAGGCCCTCAAAATGTGTGTACTTTTTCAGCTCTTCACTCTTTGCACTTCAATATGAGGCTTTTATTAATTAACTGGGTTAATTGATTGTTACTGATGGTGGTTGGGGGAAGGGAGAGGGGCACGGCAGTGGTATTTCAATATATAATTTAAAGGGAAAAATTCTACCTTGAGACCAAGAGCTTAAGATTAATGCAATTTGCAAGCTCAGTTATTACTATGAATATATCTATCTATCTATATCTATATCTATATCTATATCTATATCTATATCTAATCTATATCATCTATATCTGTATCTATATCTATATCTATATCTCCTATTATTGCTTATTGTTTCAGCTCTGGTGTGGCTAACTCTAGCTGAACACTAACCAGGTTGCTGTACTGGGACCTCAAGGATAAACATGTGGGTTCCATCTTCTCTTGATCCACTGGTCTTTGCCCCAGCCTTGGAACCTCTGAGACACTTCTTAGATAACATATGGATATCTGTTATCTCTCACAGAAATGGGGCTAAATGGCCTGTCCTAAGCTTCCAGACACCACAGTGACTTAAACACACTGAATTCCTTAAATCTAGCCCACAGCATCCTGGATTTATATGTTACTCTTTAGTAATACAGGACAGATGAAAGTTAACAGATGCCTAAGATGCATATAGGTTTCTAAATACAATTATCCTCCAGTTCAGTTAGCACAGGAAGGATACAAAACTAGACAAAATAATAAACACACATGCCTCTGCTTACTTCCCTCATTTTTTTTTTAATTGTTGATATTTCAGAATCTTTTTGTCTTTACTCTCTGAACTGTCTGTGATATGGGGCAATACCTGTTCTTTGGATCCTCTTTTGAATATTATTGAATCTCTCCTCTCTACACAGCCATTTTTTTCCGTGGATAATTCTACTTTGAAAGAACCAATACCTTTTCTCCCACAAAAAAATTAGGTTTGAAATCACTTTTAGTTAAAGGGTTGCAATATGACATCCAATTCCTTTGTTTTGTCTTGGATATAAATTCCAGTTATCTGAGCTCCAGCTCTCTGAAAGAGAAGGTGGACAAAACTTACCCCCAGCAAACTACTTTTTTTTTTACATTTCCCCTCCTATTTTCATTTTAATGAGGGTTTCTCAGGGTAATGTGCCAGCATCCCATTGAATTTCAGCTAAGTATGGCAGTAGAAAGACAGTAATGAAGGCACTCAGCACTACAATCACACTTGAGCTTGAAATCTTGTAGAGAACCTACTAAATTAAATTACAGTTCATATGCTCCACATCGTAGAAGCAAAGGGCACCAGGGCACCACAGGGACTGGGGAATTGCTGGGGTCTGGGAGCACCAGGGGCTCCCCAGTTAGGGCAAGATCTGGCAACCGGGGCCCATCTGACCCCCCAGCCATGAGCTGGGATGCTGGGAGACACTGGGGCAGCCTCAGCCCCAGACATTGGACCCCTCCCTGGGGAGAGGGATGGGCCAAGGCTGGGACAGATTGTTAATCCATGGATGGGCTGATCATCAGGGCCAGGCCTGGCGATGGTGACCAGGGGGTGACACTGCCCTGGGATGGACAGACACTGCTCCCAGGATCCTGACTGGCAATGTGGGCATCTTACACTGCGCTGTCAATTCACGACTGCTAGCAAATTGCAGATACAGGAGTAGTGGGTTTTCCTCATTTCGGGTTAAGACCAGATATGGATCAGAGCCTTCCATATCCTGTACTGCATTATGTCCTGAGCAAATTTTGTGCTGGCTGTGGGCCAGGAAGTAATTTTCCAGCCATTTTTCCAGTCGCGCACTGGAGTGCCTTGAATGTAGCCTTTATACTCCTCTAATACCAGGCCTTGAAACAAAGGCTGTGTGTGCTTCACAAAGACATTTTGTTATAACTAGGTGGGTTGTATTTACAATTGGGATTACAGTACATGAGACTCAAGATCCAGAAATAGAAATGAGAAAACCTCTTTCAGATTATATTGAATAAAATATCCTCCATAGGATTTGTTGTATACAAAATAGTCATCATGTGGCTTACTGGGAAAGCTGGAGCTTTAGTACTGTAAGGGTCCTGGCATATCTGCAATTGTACCAGTGAGGCTGTTCCAATATAGTACAAAATAATTCTATACATGTTACTTTTAGAGCTGCCATGGAAGTAGTAGATATTCTGTCATCTCAGTACTTACTTTCATTTCACAACAGGACAAAATCAAGAGATTTGCAAACTTTCCTAGGAATGGAAATTATAAAATTCTTAGGAAAAAATATTATTTAAAAAATCTGGAGTTCATTGAAATGTTTTCTTTTGCCTATTCAAAGCATGACAATGGTTTGTGTTTATTCATTTCAACACTGAACTGCAGATCATGACTCCGAATCGTCTTGAGGGAGCTGTAGTACCAAATCTCATTCATTCCCACACTGTGAGCAGGGTCCTTGGCTTGAGTCCATCTTCTGTAATGCCTTCTGAATCCCAGGGCTTCCAAGATAAATCCTACAGTTTTGTTCAGAAAGGCGTCATGTGTGTTACAAAGAAAAAAAAAAAGGAAGCCAGCTTCAGCAAAAGCACAAGAGATAGGAAGTCAACAGCTAGAGACCATGGAAGTCCTGGAATCCTAACTCGTTAGGAAAAGGTCACTGTGCATGTGCTTATTCATGATAGCTCAAAAAACCCCCCAGACTCAGACAAACATTTGGAGTAATTCAGAACTCAAATACATTCTGATTGTATCCAATCAATCAAAAATAAAATACTACACTTTGGTTTTTATGGACTTCAGGAAAAAAAAAATTCTGCATGATACAACTCTTTACAGAGCACCCAATACAAAAAGTCAGATGACGGAAGAGATTTACAGACATTATTTCTGTCCAGGATTTCTGACTGGAAAATGCATTAAATGCTTTTAAATGCAGGTATGGTGACTTTAGCTCTGGGCAAGCATCCTCCTCTGTTCCTACCTCTCCCTGTACTGCCTTTGGTGCATCTTTTTTGCTGCTCTTCCGTTGGAGGCTGCTGCCTGTCATGGTTGAAGAGTGCCTGGCCAAATTACTCTAATTTCTATATAGGAACATATATTTAAATAATTTTACTGATTTTAAGTGAAGCAGGTGAGAAAATCTTAGATGGTAGTGGGACTGGCAAATGGGATGTTGGATTGGCTGATTGGATGGAGAGGCAGTGGTGAGCAGCTGAGAACAGGGTTTGAAACTCCTTCCACTGGCACAGGGGCAGCTGGAAACAAACCACTTGTAGCCACATTTTGCTGAAGTGCAAGGTGTGTCTGTGCTCATGTGATCCACAGTTTTAAGAGTTCTGCTTTTCTATCTTATGTTACCACTGAGTAAAATAGGACTGCTTGAATAAAATACATATCTGCGCTGCAAAAAAGACACGGTGCTCTTCTGGTAGGCATTTTGTAGGGGGGGGTTGGGTGGTTTTTTGTATCTTTGTTTGATTTTTTGGTGTGTTTTGGCTTTTTTTTTAACATATGTAGCTGATTGTAATCAACAATGTAGAGTTAAGAGAGAAACTTCAGGTGTCTTAAGCTAAATCTTCTGAATGGGGTCTCACAGACAAGGGTGAAAAACTCCACTCCTCAAACCAGAATATTTTGAATTCAAATCAGTCTGTGGATGCTGACTACATTTTCTAAATATATTTTATTAAATACATGTGTCTCAATTATTTTTGCAGCATCAGGCTCTTGCATAATGAAGCAGTCTGCCATTTATATCAATGAATGTTATTTTCTTGCAGAGTGAGCTTCTGGTAAGTATAGCCATTCAGGTGATCTCTTGCAATTTGGAGGCCTGCATAATCCTAATATTTATTAGTGTGCCACCATCTGATAAAAATGTTCCTTATATGGATAAGACATTTACAACGAATGTATACTTTTAATAACTACAGTACTCTGACAAATACCAGTTGCGTTTGAGTATGAGTTTTCAGACCGACAGGGCTGTCTAGAACCTTTCAAGGTATTCACTGTAATTCCAAGTTGGTAGGGAAGATGAAGCAGAAGATTCTTTCATGTCTTAATTTAACCTTTAAAACCTCAGAAGTTCAACATCAGATGATTTAGACTAGATTGTGTGGTTTATCAGTTGATAATAATGTACACTATGCCATCAAATTCTGGGCATTTTAGCATTCTATATGAGCCAGAAACATTGGAAAATATTATAGTGTGTGCCCTGGAATCACAGATTTTAAACAACTGGTAAATACTGTAACTTAAAAGAGTTTCAGAAGAGTGTACCTTCCTAACCACGTCTGTATTTTTTTCACCTGATTTCTTCAGTGTAGAAGAAATTCTTCTTCATAACAATGAAGGCATTTTTTTCTGCTTCCCCATATATCCCTATAAACGTGGTGCATCTTGTAGACTATTTTGCCTCATTCTGATACACATTTATACTCATGACAGAAAGCTACCAGTTTTCTGTCATGCTGAAGCATCTGGGACAGTTCCTGACTCTGGGCACCAGTGACTCCAAGAATCCAAGGATTTCTATTTTTGCTTAGGTGCCTTTTCCTCTGTCTGCAATGATTTGGGTTGCTGCTTCATTCCAGCCCCATGAAAGACAGCGTATTCCTTTATATATCTCATGCAGCAATTGACCATGTTTTTAATTTGTGGTTTTCCCTTTTATTCCTTCAAATGTAAACTATTACTGGGTGTACAAAATTGGATGGCTGGAAATGTTGTTAACTTTTGTAGGCAGCTGTGTGTTTCTGTCACTAGAGCAATGACTTGGGATTGAGGCAGTGCCAGCATTCCTGCTTAGTGGGGAAAATCTGTTGCCTCACCTCTCTCTGCCCTGCATGCTTTAGCCTCCTCTGCACCTTCTTTTGTCTATGTTGGGTATAAGTTCTTTGAGGTAGGGGCTGCCTTTGACTAAATATTTGGACAAGATACAGCATAATGCAATCTAGAGATTTTTTTTGAACCACCAGGAACATAATCATGTAAACAAGACTGTTTTATATGCATCAGGATTTTATCATTTAGCTATTTACTGGCACGCCCCAGTGTGGGGCTGAAATGCAATTTTCCTCATGCCATATGCATGCTGCAGAGTCACTGTGACAAATCATTCAGGAGCTGGAGCTTTTCCCCTCCACAGAAGAAATATTGAGCTAAAATGAAGGCCAGTACATGCTTAATTGCTGATACTAAACCATCTTTCATACATATACTGTGAACATGAAACATATTGGATGGAGCTGCTGTCTGGCGCATTTTCATAATATGTGAAACTAGTAAGGCAGAAACAGATGGAAGAATTGCAGTGGGAGAATTGCCCTATTCCCTAATTAACTTGGTAACAATGCAGAAGAATAGCAATATTCAGGTTTTGTGGAAGACTATCAGGTCAGTATTCTCCTAGATGGAAGACGGATAGCTAGGACATGCAAAATACTAACCAGGATATACATATATATGCAGTCTTATATTAACCATTCATATTTATCAGGAGAAGTTTATAAAGCAGCTGTCATTATGGTTCTTTTCTCCATCAGATATTCTGTTCTATTGCATTGTATAATGTGATTTTGCATATCAGCACAATGCCAGGCATAGAGCTGGAGGAAATTACTCTCTTTTCCAAGGATTTTCTGAAAAATGTGGTTTGTGAAAAAAGTTATGAATTGAAGGTGAATAGGATCATTATTTTTGTTATTAAAAATGGATCTAAACCAACAAAATGGCTGAATGTCCCTTTGGACCAACTCATATTTTATGTAGGAGAGCTGGATTAAAATCCTTTTTGTACCTTTAAAACCGCACCTCTGGACAATTCAGTTGTGTAAACCTGTGTGTACAGAGTTTTACTCTGCTGTGGTTATAGATCTGCTTTGTGTGCTTGATTAGAGGTGCAGCTGGCCAGGAACTGGAATTCTGGTGCCTCACAGCTTGCAGAGTCCCTCAGCTGGAGCAGAGCTGGAGGAACAGGCGCAGCCTGGGGCTGGGGTTTCCTCACAGCACCCACGGCCACATCACCCTAACGCCCCTGCCAGCAGCCTGAGGTGCTACTCTCACCTGCTTCTGGCTGAAAAGACTCAGCATGACCAAAGCTGAAAGACTGCAAGAGAAGGGGAGCAGTCTAACACATAACCAATGGTTTGGCAGCTAAAATCCTTTTTCTTGGAGGTGGGGCATGTAAGTCCAAACTGCCACAAGCAGAGAATAAAATGCACCTGGATCTCTTAATCGTGGGCAGAGAGTATAAAAATCACAGAATTATTGAACAAGGTTACAGCTATTGTCCAACAGCTTTCCACACTTAAAACTTCTGCTCCTTTATATATATATATGTATTCCCCAAATTCCTTTCAAAAGCAATGAAGGGATTTTAATTTAGATTGTATGGAAAACCTTCAAATTCACCTTCTGTTTCCTGCTTTCTTTGGCAAGAAAAAAGGAACCATTTAATTAATTTTGGTCCAAATCAAGATGCTTTACTTGTGTGTTTTGTTCTGGCTGTAGATATATAAACCCAAATATTTTGTCAGTCTCAGTCTTAGCAAATGTGAGAGCATGGGTTTAGTACCATCCTCTTTCTAAAGAATTTCCTCTGGTCAAGCTGCTGTATAAGACCACCAAAGTAAGATTCTACCCTTTGTGTGACATATAAAGAGACTCTATGATGCATAAGTCATGTGTTCTGAAAGTTTGGTGAGCAGAACAGTGAGCCCAGGTGTTCCATTTAGGCCCTCCAAAAACCAATGCAGTGAGAAAAATTAGGGGAAAAAAGGAGAAATATTCCATGCAATTATTTTTCTCCTCTACTTTTGAAAAAAAATGCTAATCTCTTGACAGCGGACAAGGGTGTTTGCTTTTTACATTTCTCTCTCTCTGCTCCCCATCCTCCAGAATAACATACAAAATCACTTTTAAGCGAAGCCTGACCCTTTTTTTATTGGAACTGGCTTCATGGCATCAGAGCAATTCTGCTGTTTTAAAGGGTTTGTTAGCTGTAGTCTGTGGAGCAATTGCTGGTAATCTCTGATGAGCTCTTTGGCATCATATGCTTGGGAGTGATGGCCCAACACTACAATGGAAGAGGGCTCAGAAGGCAAGTGATGGGCTCATGAGGCTCAGGGAAGAATACAGGGAGTGACCACAGAATTGCACATCATTGAGTTCATCTCAACACAAAGTAGGGTGGCCTTTGCTTGGATAACTTCCTGGATCAGTTGATTGGATCAGCCAATACAGTGATTTTTCACTGAGTTAATCAGAAAGTGTGAATGTCTTCTTCAGTGAGCAAGATCAGCACAGGGAAAGGGTATACATGTCTTAGCACAGAGTATGAAAACTGAATGATCAATAAAATGAACTTCAAAGAGAAATACGCTTGAACTGGCTTCAACCTGTGCATTACTTCCCTGTGACTGAGGATGCCAAACATCCTGAAAGAATCCACAGGGAGCTGGAAATGGTAATGATATGTGTATTGTGATCCAGTTGTGTGCTGCAATTACTATATTGTGCTTGTATTCTGATTTCAGCAGTGTTGTATCCCTCTGCCAAACCAAAATCCTAACATCTAAATCTTCAGATATTAAAAGTACTATTAAACATTAAACCCTCTTTGGGCCTAATTTTAAAAATAGACTCAGCAGAGACTATTGTACTTTGGTACTGTGTCTTGGTTCCCCTTATTTTTCACTGCTAAATCAAGCTTGTAAAAACTGAAAAGCCCGTTTGTTGTTTTCCCAATACTGTTTTCTCAAGGAAGTTACTGAAAAAGTCAGAAAAATTTTTGCAATGAGGAATTGCAGTGTGCACCATATCAGCACAAGGACACGACCTACTCTGCGAGAGGTTTTAAAATTCCAGTTATTCTAGCTACTCTTTTACCATGCCTGAGACTGCACCACCATTGTGTCTTTGAGAGGAAGCAGAATCTTCATCAATGATCACCCACCTTCCTCCTGGAGCAAGCTATCCTACTGCAGGAAGAATGGGCTGGAGGAGCTCTTCTTCACCTAGTTGCTGTTGACATGTCTGGCCACCCATGTGAGAACTGATTCAACTTTCATTCTTCTCTGAAATTTTCATGACTATTTTAATGAATGCAAATTATTGTGTATTTTTAAAATCTTGGCAGTTCATTTGCACCAGTAACTTCCTGAATCAATCACTTCTACTTTTTTACTCATTTTGTACTATAAGATTTTGGAGTAGGAATATTAAAATCTCAGGTGTCGAGCTTCAAAGGTAGGAAAAGTCATAATTAAGGCTCTCTGCATCATTAACTAAATGACCATATACTGGTTTTTTGTGAGTTCTTATGATGCAGTATTGGAAAGGCAAATCATAAGACTCGTTTTAATTATAAGTAAAAACTATTGACATGCTTTCGTTGTAATTACTTTCTTAGTCATGTTTATCTGTTGCTGAATATATTTGAAACATACTTTCAGATACATTCTTCAGATTTTTTCCTGTCCTGTCCTTTTGGACAGAAGCGTCTGCCAAGTTCTGAGCTTAGAATTTCTGAGTTCTTGTCACAGCTTGGTTGTTGATTAACTGGAAGACATGCCTGCTTCTCAGTCTGTAGATAAGGACAACAGTTTTTCAAAAATCTCCTTTTAATAGTTTAAAATTATCAGTTAACATTTGAAGATATAAACTGTGTAGGAGAATAAAGCGTTTTTATTTGGAAGTCTTTTAAATATTATTGCTCACCAGAAGCAATTAGAACATGATGCACCCAGAGTTGCACTGAACTGTTTATGAACAGTTTATTTCTATAAGGAATAGAGTTCTGAATTTCTTCCAATATTTTATGACTTACAGAAAGCTTTCTATAATGAAGGAATACCATTTTAAAGTTATAACAATTTTATGTCTTTATCAACACTGTACTTTGTTTGATATGGAAAAAGTAAAAAAACAAAAGTTGACTATTTAAAACCAATTTAAATAACATTTTTCCATTAAAAAATAAAATTAAGATTGAGCTGGAATTATTTCCAGAATACCTACCAGAAAACAGTGATCTACAATTGTGTTTAATTACTATTTTCTGCATGGACAAGTTATAAATTACTGAAAAATTCACTGGTATATACTTTGGTGTATTTGGGAGTGAAATACCCATGTGCAAATAATGTTAATAAAGCAGCCTACCTTGTGATTTCTCAATTGCTACTTTCTGACAATTTCAGACTGTTTTTAGTGTACTACAAGCTTAGTTGCCTTGTATCACCATGGTATTCCTTGCAGATTTATATTCCTTATGGTCTTCCAAAGGCCAAGAGGCAACATTCGGTAATATTTACATTACATGGTGGTCACATATGTTCAAGGAAGGCGTTGAACTACCATGTTTTGTGACAAGAATGACACTCAAATCATTGTGCAACACCCAGATATAGTATAAAATATATGTATTCAATAAGCAAATGAAATGCACAGAGTTACATATGCAGGGATTTGACGAGCTGGGATCCCCCACACCCTCTTTGTCCACTGAAGCTGTTGACTCAGTCAAAGTTTAAAATAATGTTAACTGAGTCTTTAAGTCTCCAGAGGCTTGGCAATGCTAAGTCCTGAAAATTTAGTCTAATGTCAAGCCAGCTGTGGTCAGCCCTCACCAAAAATTGCTTTCCCCTGAACTACTCATTTAAAATGTCAGCTGGCCAGCAACCAGCATGTGTGCAATGCATTGTGTATTGACACTGTGTAGCTGATAGGGAGCTTAACATGATTGTCAAGGCAAACTTTGGAAAGATCCCAAATGATGTCCTAACACCACTGGAAGGATCAGGCTACTGAAATGGAAATAACTCCACAGCATAACGTCATTTTTATTTGGTTGTGTAAATATTAAGAGAGCCTTAAAATTATGCCCAGAGACAAGCTCACTTCATTTAAGATCTGTGTTTACTCTCAGAGGAAAAAAATCTCACTCTATTTTGCTTTACACCCGGTCTGAAAAGGAAATACTCATACAAAAGTGTTTGCTTGAGTGTCTGCCAGGGAAATCTACCTCTTCTTTGATGGAAGATGCTGTGAGTTTCCAGAGAGAAGTACGATAATCTTCAACCCTCACTCCACACCTAGTGCCACTTCACAAGCACTGCATGACAAGTGGATGTACCTGCTATGCCTTCTCTGGGACTACCTAGAAGTGACTAAAATAAAGAGCTGAGAAGTGGACAGAATTTAATTTCTAGTTTTAGGTGTGTGCAAGACTTCACTCATTTCCTTGGAAAGGCCCACAGGCTGGATAAGAGATATCCATGTGTGCTGAGCATCCGGAGTCAAGGCTGCACACACCTCCCACTGGGTGGGTACCACCCTGCTTTGCCTCCAGGGGCTGCAGTACAAGACAAATCTGGCCACCATGGTTCAGCACCTGATTCTTCTCTTGCACCTGGCCATGCAATGGAAATGGTCTGTTATCTCCAGGGAAGACAGACCATGCTGAGAACAAATGAACTAAAGATGAATTAGGTCCAACAAGCTGTGCTAGATATAAGGGTGTTGTGTTTTTTTTTTTTTTTTCAATTTCTACATGTTTTTATGTGAAGTGATTAAAAATGGCAACTTTTTCAAACCAATCCTTTCTTCACATGATGGAGCATTATAGATTTTCTCTAGATTCTGTATTATTTGTATTTCCTTAAGCTTTTAACAAGCTTACATGAATCTCTCATTGCATGGAATCATGGGTTTTTTTCCCAGAATAGTGAAGCTGTTTCACAATCACTGGCAGACATGAGGCCAATAAGATAACATTTCCCACATACTTGACATTCCAGTGTCTTGGAGGGGAGCTTTTAGATATGGTTTCTTAAAAGCAGTTGGAGGTTTGAATTAAAATGTCCTTGAATTTGGCTCCAAGTCTCAGTCAGTCCATTTCTTGAAACACTGAGTAATACTGATGTGTTGACAGAGTGTGGCAATACAAATCCATTAGCAAAAGTCAGCACCTGTCAATAGAAAGCAAGAAATTCTTGTATGCAGCTGCAGCAGATAAAAAAACCAAAACCCCAAAAACACAGGAAAAGGAAAACTTAAAAAGTAGAAACTCCTAATTTTCCAATAACAAATTAAGAAGAGCATTTCTTTTTTACTTGCTTTTGCCCAATCTAACAAAAACCTTCCCCAAGGAGTAGGAGTTCATATCCTAATTCCCAGTCTTCTCACGATGTCATTCCTCTATTAATATGGCAATTTATTTTTTTCCAACAAAAACCCCTTTTTCGCTTTCAAATGAGAGATTGCCTCATCATCCATTAGCAAAGAAAGCAGATTAGTTTTAGCGTATTAAGTAGAACTTGGTGAAACATAAGGTTTTTCCTATTAGGTGTAAAATTCTGCACTGTCAGTACTGTAAACACAGGGAAAGGGACTATATTTCCTCCTGGGTGCACTAGGGAAGAGCACTGGTCATTCCACTTGTGCACAGAAAATGACCATTTCAAAGCACCCCTTCTAAAGGCAAAGTGTTATTAGCATGGCTTGTGATCACTGTGTGATAGGGGTGCTTTCTTAAAACTTCCAGAGAATCTCACATGTATGGACATCTATATCCCTTCAAATCTGACACTGCAGAGGTATTGCATGAAGCTTTTTCTTGCTTCTCCTTCATCTCTGTAATATCAGAGTATTTACACTTGGGTGTTTGACGGAAATGGATCGTGGGTACCCGTTCTCCTTCAGGGGAGGTGTTACATTTCAGTATGGTGATTTGGCTTAATAAGGTAGTTAGGCTTAAGTGGTTTTTCTTTTCCTGCTTTTAATAGTGACACCTGTTTATCTTAGCCAGGGCAAGGTGTAAAAAAACAAAGGAAAAAAAAGGAAAAAAAAAGGAAAAAAAAGAAAAAAAAAAAGAAAAAAAAAAAGAAAAAAAGAAAAAGAAAGAAAAAAAAAAAAAAAGAAAAAAAAAGAAAAAAAGTGTAGTTTGCTGTGGTCAGTTGTTGGGTTCCTGAAGAAGTTCATTCCACGGTTTGTGTGTTATCTCTGGGAGAGCTCTGCCCTGCAGAGAGGGAGGAGTTACCCTCTGCTACAAAATTCCTTTCTGCTTAAACCCTGATGTTAGCTGCAGCCCTTGCCACAGCACTTGAGCTGGGTTTTTGTATTTGCTCAATTTGAGCCACAAAGTGCTATGAAGGTTTTGCAGTTGCGTAGATTGTCTGTGGGATGTGTTGTCAAAGGCAGCCCATCTAGCCCGGGCTGATGAACAGAAAGGTCTCTGTTAACAGCAGATTTCTTCAGCTTATCTTTAGTGAGGGTTGTTTCAACAAGCAGGAGAATTCCAGGAAAACACAAAGTTTTACCTATCTGTTAAAAAGTAGTAATTTTTTTTCAAGGCTCACAACCTTATTCTCCATAAAAATTTGGGCAATTAGAGGGGCACAGGGATCTTGCAGGGCACCTCTGTGCAGAAACATTGGTGCTTGGGCCTGATGGAATGAATCAGTGCAGTGTCAGCTTTGGCTAAAGGCAAGCATAGGGAGAGCTGAAGGCCTTGGATGGATGGCTGCTTCCAAGCTGCAAACCAAGTAACTCCAAACACCCAAGGGATGGTATGGGGATACCATGGAATTCCATGGGAATTAAGAGACATTACTGTCTAAGTCATTGTCTTCACTTAGAGGACAATTGACTCTGAGGTTTGCAGATGAGACTTAAAGCCACCAAGGCAAGAAGAAGCCTATTGGCCACTGTGTAATCAAGAATAAAAGTGTGCAGGAATCAAAGACTACCTAGGAAAATGTCAGCCTGCTTTTGTAACCTGATGAGGAGGCCACTTACTGCTGAAAGCTGGTCTTGCAGTCAGTTTAATCCCAGTTTAGCTTCAGAGTTGAATGCTTTTGATGAGGAGTAGAAATCCAAGGTAAATCAGCTCCTTGGCTCAAAGTGGAGGCAGGGTTGAGTTTTAGCGTGGAGTGTTACTCAATTACTTTATGTGGGTTATCTGATGCTTTCAGGAGAGAGAGTAAACTGAACTTAAGCTCCCACTGTCAAAAATGGCAAATTCTGCTCTCATCCTAATGATTTTGTCTCTTCCCCTGACTTGAATCTAGCCTGACTGCCTGTGATTTGAGTTAGCTCATCAGTTCTCTCTTTCCTTACAACATAATCCACTTGGGCAGGTTTTTACTGTGCTAATGAATTGAACTGGGTTATGGAAGGTCCAATAAACTCCAAAGCTGGTATGAACACATGGTGGAACTGTGTGGCTGTGGGTGTGGGAGAGGAAGAGAAAAAAAGAGAGGTAATTTGGACGGAGGGTACATTTACTGTCTCAGAGTGATTAGATAGACTGCACAGCTAAGATAACCTATTGATTTTGCAGAGAAGGATTAGGAGGATTAAGTTCTGTACATACCAGACCACTGCAGGTTTCCCCACAAGTGGAAAACAAGGTGGGAGGATTGTTCCTTGCCTGAATAGATTTCCTGCATTTATTTCTTGTGAGCTGCTTCCAAATATGGGGACCAATATGGCTACTGGTTTTGACTTTTGCCACACTATGTACAACCTTTTAGGAGGTTGTCTATAATGCCTTCCTCGCAGGGTCTGTAAGTACCTTGGTCTCTCATAGACATGAGGTCTGTGCTGTCCATTCAGTATTGGTTATGATGGCACACAAAACACATTTCAGTTCTTTCCCACTTCTTTGGGTTTGTCCGTAATTTGCTCTCTCTTCCATTCACTGGCCACATTCACTGGTCACGGGCAACAGGTGTAGCCCAGCAGGATGCCTCTGACACTGGCACATTTTCTGTGAGGCTGCTGTGACAACTGGAGACTGGCAGCCCCTCCTCTTTCATGTTCCAGGTATTGCTGCCAGTGTTTGGCTGTTCTGTATGCAGAATCACTGTTGCCTCTAACTGTTGGGCACAAGAATGGATGAAATATAACCAGGGCATTTTGGAGCTGGGAATTTCTTGGCTACTGCAGTCTTGGCTACTTTCTATCTTCCATGCATTGCTTTAGGGCAACTGATTTTTAGTTGTGAAAACATCCCACAGTCCTGAATCAACACAGTACAAGTCTTGAGAACTCAGATTTTCTGTGCCAGCTTTTCTTTCTGTACCTGTTCTTTTCTTATGGGATTTTGTCACTCAGGTTGAAAGGGCGTTTAAAACAGAAAGTTTCAATTTCAGTTCTCATATGAATGACAAGGTGCTGTCATAAAAGCACTCACAAAATAGCCACAGCTGCTGATCGTCATAGACTTGGGGTTCCAGGGGCCAGAATCACATTGAAAATGTTTGGAAATTTTCAGCACTTTGAGATTTGTGCTGAGCCTCTTGCTCTGAATCACCTTTAGCCCAAGCATTGAGCCTTTGACAAGATACATAACTCTGCATTTTGAACTAAATCTCAACATAGTCTACGTTAACTCTCTGTAGTTATAGTGAATCACTGTCTTTCCTTTCTGTTTGGTATTAAACCTTATCTAATTAAAATGTGAAGGAGAGCATTTTAGAGTCATGGTTTTTATTCAGCTGCTCTTAAAAACTTCACATCACCAGATTAATCTTTATTTATGTTAAATGTCTTTATTCCTGATTACATTTTTTTTCCTTTTTCCCCGTGCAACTTCTTTATCTTTGGTCCAAAAATTTCAAATATTCTGTTGCCATCATGTAGTCATGTTCAGAGCTGATTTGACTGGGTGTGGAGGTTCATTTTACACTTCTCTTCCTCTCACTGTATAGCCATAGCATCTGGAATCATGTTTCTTGTGTGCATGTTATCAGTTCCAAATGTTGAATCTGTGTTCTGCCAATATTAAGAGCATTTGTTTGCAGTTTGGTACTTGCATAAGCATTTCTGCTGTGACGTTTGCTAGATTTTCAGGGAAAGGAATATATATGGGTTGTGAACATACTGATGCAGATCCAGTGAGACCTTTTATTTTGAGTTACTTATCCAAATACAATTCTCAGGGATCATAAAATCATTGCCTGAAAAGTTGCACCATTACCTCACTTAGAAGAGCTGAGAATTTACTGAAGCTTGACTTCTGCATAATTGAAATTGTCTTACCACAAAGAAGCCTGCACCATTCATTAAAAAGAGACTGACGCAGGTCCCTTTCAAACATTTTGGCCTTTTTGTCTTCAGTGGTCTTTAATGAAAGAGAGAGAGAAATGGAAAAGAAGGAAATATATTTCTCCAAGGTATGCTATAAAAATTACTATTGCTTCATAGGGGAAGGATCTTTATGTGCAGCTGCTGTTTCAAAACTAGAGTTTCTAGAACATCCAACGTAATTTTTTTCATTAAATATAACAAACATATCCAATGTAGATTCTAGGTTTTTATATTTCTTTTTTGTGATGCCAGATGGACATACCCAGTCAAGTAAATTGTGACTAGCAAAGCAGCAATGTCTCATTTGTTGCTTTGCAACACAGCACAGAAGAGTAATTAGAAGAGACAAAAAATAGTGCAACAGAACCAGCCTACAGGTGTTAGCAGCATCTTGAAAAGACCAAAATGTCAGAGTTCCTCTAATTTTTGATCTTCCAATTATGACAACACAGTTTTGAACTTTGCAGAATAAATACTGTTTGCAGTACAGGTAGCATAGGAAAGCAGCCTGACATTCCATTTGCTTATCCAGGAATGTCAAAATCCAGGAGTGTCAAAATCCAGGAAGGTGTTTCAAGATTCTGTTTGCTGGTTTACACTGAAACTCAGGGAAAAATACCAGTGGACAGGTGTAACCCTCGTCCTTTAAGATGGTGCAAAGGAACAGCTTATAAAGTGATTTTGGAACAAGGCAGTAGAAACCAGTGCTCTCTCTGTCCCAGCACAAGAACACAAAGCAATGGCACCTCTAGAGCATATGCTGCTGTTTAATGGTGATTCATGAGTAAATGGAAAGGAATGAAAGAAGATCAAGCAGCAGACATGCTAGAAAGGGAAGGCAGCACTACTGAGCATAGAAAAAATGGCCTGGCACTATCACCTAGAGGAAGATGCAGGAGTATTTGGACAAAGCACTGACTGTGAAAGACCCTTGGAACAACAAGGAAAGAGAAGGTCTTGTGCTCTTTCACTCCTGCTGTCTTCAAGAAAATCAAGCGCTATAAGCATCTGGTGAAGAAGTAGATTTTTATCAGTCATGAGATCCTGCAGGGCTCGTATTTTTAAGTGCGCTTGGAGATCTAGAGGTTAGCAATGTTTAAGTTTACCAGCTTACAGTCAGGAGACAGCTATTCTTTCTCATATTTAAAGAAAATTTAAAGCAGGAAAATGGCAGGTTGATTCCTGAGCAGTATTAGAAAATAGCCTGTTAGTGTCTGCATACGAATACTCAGCCTTGACAGTCCATTGTAAAGGCAAACAGTGCAGTGCCCCATCACATTCATGTTTGCTGCCTCTCTCAATATCTGTACTCCCTTTCAGCTCTGCCATGCATGCAAAACCTTGGCATTCTGCTGAGCCTCTCCAAGGCTCACACTTGGAGTATGCAAGGTCCCTTTTTTGTTAGTGAGAATCGAGTCCAAGACCATAGCAAAACTTCTTACCTTCAGCGTCAACTTCCCCAGTCTATCATTCTGTACATTTGGTGTGTTTTCCTGGAAAGCAGCTATGGGAGCAGCTATAAGGGCTTTGCTTTATGTGTGTTCATCTGGCATCTCCCCCAGAGGTGTAGAGAGAAGAGGAGAGGGGCTTTCCTGTGCCCAGACTTTCCACACCTTTGATCATGTCTTTGTACATTGACATTTCCCTCTCTAGAGGCTTGCTCCAATTCATCCTGCAGTGGCATGTTAAAAAGCTGGGCCTTTAAAGCTGTATAAATTCAGTGCAGCTATTTGTGGAGCTGAAATCATGATAGGACAATGTTGTGGGGGCTTGAACTTAGCAGTGCCTACAGCTCTGACACCTTGCTTAGTGCTGGGGAAGAAAGGACTCTGCAGAAGAGGAAAAGGAAGAAAGGTGCAGAGGCAGAAGAGAAGAACATTTACAGTCCGAATGAAGAGACAGTGGAAAGGCTGAGATTGTTTTATCATGGAGGAAAAGTCAGTATGGGTAATCCAATGGAAATATAGAAAACAATGAGTGAATTAGCTATGTTATTCCTATGTTCACAGATAGGATGGTAAGATCTGAATGATCATTTGGTACTTGTGGCTTATTTCTATTAATTCCAGGCTCATTTGTAGTTGTCTTTCTATAACTAGGTCTCAAAATGCTTAATAAAGAATATATTTTTCCAGGTTAATAAACACTAGATATATGTTAGGCATATGAACTGTGTAGTAAAAATAAGGGACTCCAAAATGCCTGAAGAAAGTAACGTTTTGTGTCAACTATGAACAGCCCCATTATAGAGAGTAGAAATTTTTGTAAAACACTGAACAATATTCAGATTTCCCACTTGAGACATGATCAGTTGCTGAAGTTTTAGAACATGCTAAGCCTTTACTTTCTGTAAAATAATGTACCTTCCATTTGACATGTGAAAACAGTGGTCGCATTACAAAAATTCAGACCAGAGCATTTATGAATGAAATTTATATTGTTTATAGAAAGTCTCTACTGTGAAGAGTGGGCAAACATATGGATAGCATAAAAACAAGTTTAAACTTGAAACCTGAAGCCAATTGTTGAACTGATGGAAAATGTTTATTTAATTTAGAAAAAAGAATCTCTGCTTGCGTCTGCAATTTCTAGTCTCTGTACACAACAGAAATATTCAAAATAACACAGGGAAGAAATTACATCATCAATATTCTGATACAAACAGAACAGGGATATATCTCAAAAAATATGTACTCTTCTGAAATATGATGTGATTCATCACTCAGGGCATGCTAATTCAAAGTGTACCTCTGCATACTACAGATATAATCCAAAGTAGAAGGGAAAAAAAAGCTGTCTGGTAACCAGCACAGTTTAAAACAACACTGGCAGATTTACTTTGTGAATCTTTGTAACAAATATATACTATTTAGCTTTTAAGGTCTTGCTATTATAGCCTTTTTAAATATAGATTTTTTATTTTGATTGGTTTATTTTATATACAGCAGGAATAAACAGGAATCAAAAGAATGGTTTGCAGCTTTACTATCAAGGAGAGACTGAAATGCCGAACTACTTTATAACATCTGAATTTTAAACATTTTAATGCCTTGCTCACCAAAGCTGATTGTCTTTGCATCAGGAGGCTTTTAGAAAACACACAGGGTTTTTATAGGAGCACATGTCCATTGGGAACTGGTCATTTGGACATCAGAAGCTCTCACTGTGCAATGGGAGTGCAGCACTGTTTTATGTGGCACATTGTACCTGGCACTAAGGAGTAAGGAATGCCTGAATGGTCTATGAAGACATCTCCAAAATGAACATGGAATTGTATCTGTGGCCATTAGTGACCTGGTCAGAAATGAAATAGCAATGAAATACTTAGAATAAAAAATCTCTAGTTCTGTGCTTGAATGTAAGATTTTAATTGGTTGTCCTCAACTATTTAGTGTGTCTTCTCATAGAACAACGTGGGCTATATCCGATTTTATCTTATTTACAGTGGCATTAATCAAGGCTGTGATTATTGAAGCCAATAGCATTACAACAGGATTAGACTGGGGAAGGTGAGATAAGAAGCAAGCAATAGAGCCCTGTATTGCTCAGAGCTGTTTTTCTGACACAAGTGAGTGTTTAAATAGCTACAGGAGCAGGAGTGAGCCAAAGGTTTTAGAAGAGCTATGAATGGAGTTCAGTAGTTACACAGCAAATATGTCTATAGAAGTATAGAGACAAAAGGGTTAAGTTCCCTTTCTGTAGTCATTACTAGTATGCCAAGTGGTATAAAAATTACTGTCTTGAGCTTGATTCTGATCTCCCTGGTTATGAACTGGGAGAGCTGCCTGGCTGTGAACTTACTAGGAGATTAGACTAGGGCTGTTTGTGCAGTTTTCCTAAAATATGTTATAAGTCATAACCAGGCTTCAAAACA
>VZSR01003803.1:65943848-66034974 GCA_013398615.1 Brachypodius melanocephalos | reverse complement strand
TTTTTTTTTTTTTTTTTTTTTTTAATAACCTCATATGCCCATCTGAATGTTAGGGGGTTTTCAGTATTTCAAACTACAGAAAACAGTTTGTGGGTCACAGGGATAGTAATACCTTCCTGCATTTTATTACTATACACAGAAAGAGGGAGAAGAGGATGCAACTCCCACATCCTGATGTCTAGCCTGTGAGTGCTTATGCTTAATGAAGGCAAATAAAGTATTCTTTTTTCTGGATTTGTGTATTGTAGGAATGAAATAGCCTGTACCATTCACTCCTGCACCCCATTGTCACTTTCTGACATTTCCCAAGATTGTTTTGCCATCAGCAAGATGCCCTGTGGAGGATGATGAAACACCTCCTCAGTTCTGCCTTAAGCTGGAGGCTCTGTGCCCTGTGCCCAAGAGAGAGCAGAGGACAGGCCAGATCTGCACACACTTCTGGAAAAATACAGCTGGACCAAAGCAGCATTTGCCAACAATCCCCTTTGACACCACACAATTTAGCCCAAGACCCCAACATTTTTACATGCTGAGCTGGATGATGTTCTTGAATGATAGAGCCTCATATGGATGCTGAATGGCAAATCTTTATGCAGGCAAGGAAAGAAGCATTTTCCAGTTAAGTATAGCTGCTCATAGCTATGTATAGCACTCATTCTGTTGTACAAGCCTCGTTTGTTAAACAGTGTTTGGACTGAGCTTTTAGTAGCAGAGCTATTACAGGACCCTTGGTATATCACTGGGTGTTACAGCATCAGCAGAAAGGAAAAAGACAAAAAGGACTACAAAGGCAAAATACCTTCTGGGGCTGAGCATGTGGAGAAACCCTGGCACCAACCCCTCTGCTTACAACTGCTGCATATAGCTCTGAGCACAGTCCTGTAAGCATCAGCCATGGTTTGCAATTGGGCAGAAATGTCTGTTTCAACAGTTACGGTGAAAACCTCGGAGAGAAACTTTCCCTATAGACTGATCCGATGGTCTCCTCTGGCCCTGCCATGAAGGTGCAGCTGTTTCTGATGCAGGCCTGGGCTGTTGACTTCCTGCACGTAGTAAATGGAGCCTTTCCCATGTCAGCACCTTTTTGTTTGATAGAGCTGTTGTACTTCTCACGTGGATGTCCATTACCTGGGAAATCCAGACTCACTGAGGAGAGAGCACAAAAGTGGGTGGATGTGTATGTGAGAGAGTTTCATGCTTTATAGCTGAAGACCTTGGTGTTCCCAAACTCACTCAGGAGGTAAAGGGATACTTCAGCAGCCTGTCCGTACCAGAAATGTGGGTATCATTTTCTCAGTTCTGTGAAATATTCCCATTTCCCTCAGGCTGCAGGGTGGAATCTCAGTTGCCCCTGGGTTTAATAGAGACACTTCGTATTTGCCGTTGGTTATTCTTCTGCTAATATTATTTAGTTTCTAACTGATTTCTGATATGGAAAGCCATGTATGTGTAGCTGTGAATTTAATAGGGCTGAAATTCAAATGTAATTAATCGATGGGCAAAATCATGGTAAATGAACATATGCAGAGTTAGTATGGCTGTTCTTAAACTACTTCCTTCTTCATTAGCTCCTGGGAAGGAGTAGAGGTGTGCAGTTTTAAAGCATGAACAAGCACCATGCAGTTGGAGGGCAGGCATGTTGATCAGGCTGCAGTTCTGTGACACGGTTCCTAATAAGCAGAGATCAACACCCATTACTTCAGCTTCCCAGATCCATCCCCACTCTCCTGCATGCTCTCTGACCACTCCTTCAAAAGCATTTTTTAAACTCCAGCCTGCTGGAGACTCACAGGCTTCATGTGACCACAAAAGCCTATACAGGCACATATGCGTAAAGAGCTATGAAATGATAACTGTTTCACTCTGTCATTTAGTGCTTATAATTTAGAAGAGGTTATTCATCTTGGTTTTGCTTTGACAGAAAAGCAAATACTTTAAAATTCTAATATATTTTCCTGGTTCAGAAGATTAGGAAAAATCCTGTTCCTATGAGGAGAGAAAGATGAAAGAACAAGAAAGAAAGGAAGGAGGAAGGAAAAAACAGAAAGTGTGTCCAAGTATGGATTTCAGAGGGATAACTCCAGCAGCTTCATTCTTCCCTCGTTCTTTTCTCCCTTCCTCACTCCCCCACCCCTTTGTGTGCTAAAGTTACAACCCAAGGACTTGGAGGCATTTCAAAGGAGCGTCACTAATGAAGACCACATGTGCTCTGCTCCTCTCGTTCAGCCCAGAACAAAGCCAAACTGTAAGAGCCTTCTCTCTAAGGGCCAAAAACCAGGTCTAACTCCCATCCTCCTTTACCCACCCACAGTTTATGAATGAGGCTTTCTCAGGTAACCACCACTTTGCATTAGAGCAGTTTCAGGAGGAAATCAATCATCTTTCCAATAGAAAGGCAGAGAGAACGTGTCTGCTTTACTCAAACATCAGCGGCAACACCCCCACGCCCACGCACTGACACTGCTGCAGCCTTCCGCCTGCGTCCTTCACTGGAGCATTTTTACCTGCCAAACCCCTTCATAATGTTGCTCCCAAAACTTCCTAGAATTAGGAGAAGCCAGCAGCAGTGGACAAGGATATGTCAGGACACGAAGGATCTGCCCAGAAGATATCCATCTACCTCCAAGCTGACAAAGGATTGACCGTGGAGCAAGATGAAAGCACCCACAGATAAAAGCCCAGCCACGGTGGCA
The DNA here is from genome assembly GCA_013398615.1 of Brachypodius melanocephalos. Lineage (NCBI taxonomy): Eukaryota > Metazoa > Chordata > Aves > Passeriformes > Pycnonotidae > Brachypodius > Brachypodius melanocephalos. The sequence continues at coordinate 66,032,281 of VZSR01003803.1, read as the reverse complement.
GCCCTCCTGGACATAACCCTGCTGCTCTCTCAGACAGCTGAGCACTCTGATGGAATAAATAAAGATGAAGAAAAGATAAAATAAGCAAACAAAACTGAAATACATCAAAGCCAGTGTGCAGTAGTGGTTGCTGCTAAAGCTGTACCTATTTTCTGACAGGAAACTCTTCCGCCACAACTGTCTTTCAGAGCCATTTCTGGTTACCAACAGTGGAGAGCTTTGTTTCTATAACAAATATATTCCTGTGGATGAAACCACTACTATTAAAAATAAATGGGAAGAGGGAAGTGGATTCTATGAAAATGACTGCAAAGGAAGAGAAGTGACCTCTCTACACTGGTTAGCAAGAAAAAAATTAGTGAAAGCATTTGGAGGATCATATGACTTTATATAAAATCACTTTTAAGTACAGGATTAAACCATAATATATATGGAAGATGACACGGCCTGAGGATGGTTGTTTGTTCGTAAATGATCTAAGGTTAACAAACCATTCCAGGGTTTTATGAAAGCACTTTTAAACAAATAAATATTACCCTGCAGTGTTTACAAGCTAAGCACTTCAAAATAATGCATGAGAACCTGAGAGGAAAACTGGTTGAAATCCCACGATAAACTATTTTGTTTAATTACCTAAACTCATGCAGCAAAGCAGATACAATAAATAATGAAAAAATGTCAAATTTAAAATTTCTTATATATTTGATCACCCAAAGTGCAGTTTGGTAATCAACATGGAGCACCTAAAATGTTTCTGTCCTGGAAGTTTTTTTTTAAAGTGGTATCTGGGTGGGGTTTTTTTTGAATAATATCAAAATGGTTGAGGTTTCTTTTTGCAGTGTAAGGTGACATTATTTATGCAGACAGAGAGATTGCTACAGCCCTTGGGCAGCTCTTTGAAGCCTTGCCAGGCTGCACTCTGTTCATCAAAAAGGCATTCTAAACATTTCTGCTGCTTCTGGATGCCTCTTTTCCCCACTGTTTTTTTTGTTTTGGTTTGGTTTTTTCGCTGAGTATCTTGTCTGACTTCCAAACACATCGTGAGGTCCTTAGATCTAAACCAGCTGTGAGTTCTTTTGGTACTGATAAAATTAGATTGATTAGAAGAGGGCTGTTCTTCTGGGGAAAGGAGAATACAGTTCTGGAGTATGGTCATGAACAGCAAGGCAGTGGGGAACTCTTCCAGAATCTTTCCCACCTGGTTGAAAAAGAATCATCTGACGTTCCCAGCCTCTTCACTCAGGGTGCAGGACTGCTGCCACACTGCTGTCCAGACACGGGTCAGAGGGCTCAGTCTCCTGGCTGGTGTTTCACTCTTGATCTCTGAGATCAGCTGAGGTTTTTGGGGTGGACTGATGCTGTTTTTCAGGTCTGTTCAGTGAGCAGAATAAGGCACAAGGAGTCAGAATCAAAGTAATCCTAGTTGGCACTGACTGCCCCCAGTGTAGAGTTTGTTGCCCTCATTTCTTCTGACCCCAAATGGACGTGATCTCTCACGTTTTTTCACCATTTAATTTTTTTATGGGTGACTGGCTTTCCAGAGCAGTTTTTCAGGGAGTAAATAAAAGAAAAAAATGTAAAGTGGAGAAAAAGAAATAATTTTATCCCAAATTCCAACCTCCTTCTTTGAATATTCTTATTGTGCAATAGACACAGCTTTCACTGCTAAGTTCCATGTCATTTTTAGGGTTGTCCTAACTAGCCTATTTTCTGCAGCAAGCTGAGGCCATAGAAATGGCATTTCTATGAGGCCAGGCTCAGTCACAGCTGTGCTGGCTGCCAAGAGCTTCTGACACCAGTCCCACAAGCATTGTCCCAGCACGGGCTGCTGCCTGTGGCACAGCTCCTCTGGGCCATTTTACACAGTGGAATGAGCAAGACACTGACTGACTCCACACTCTGTTGGATCTGAGCCAGAATTAACCTCTCCCTGAAGAACTGTGTAGACCCGTGAGGAGCCATGTTTGGGGTGTTGGCAAAGTCCCTTCTGTTATAAGTCAAAAGCACTGCTATGCACAGAACAGAGGACGCTGCAGTGCATGTGTGTAAATGCTTTTCCCACATCCACAGCAGATTCAAACATAGATACACGCGTGGCAGGAGGCATGTTTGTTTGAAAGTAGCTATCTTTTAATGAAGGGGGAGCTAATAGTATAAACCAAAGCAGAGTATGATGCATTAATTTTGCTCCTGTGATAGCTCGTGCAAGAGCTTGTGCAGTGACAAATCATTTTACATCTTTAAAGACAAAGATTGTCACAGCAGTATTGGCTGTGGAAGCAGCCCCGTTGATTCAAACAGCAGTAGCATTTTCTTTAAGGGAAGATAAGCTTTGAAGTTTTGTTTTGTGACTCTTCAACCCATTTTTGTCAGAAATTCTATCTCTTGCCTTATTAACAGTCACTAGCATTCTCCTATCTCTTTAAACCATGGTACTGACTCAGTCTGTTTGGAGACAGAAAGCTATTTTGACTTATAGGTTGAGTTTCAGTTGACTCAAAAGGGAGGAAGAAAATGCCGAAACTGAGAATGAAAACATTTTTTATTCCAGGAGTTACTAACAGACAAATGCCATTAAGGAACGTATGGCATTTATCCACAAACTTTTAAAAATATTTTTTCATGTCTGAGGTTCAGCTCTGCATGTATTTTCTAGCAGATGCTGCCATGAAGACAAGTGAATCTGGATGTGCTCTTTGCTTCACCAGTTGTGTGAGGCAGATTTCTTCTTGCCTGGGATCTCAGAATGGAGCTAGAGCAAGGTTTATGTGTCATCCTGTTCTCATCGAGGCATCTGCAGAATGTCTGCCATCAAAATGAGAGCAAGCTCTCACTTCCTCAACCATTTGGCCAAAAGGAGAATAATACAGTTATGCTGACAGGGATTTCTTTTTCCATCAGACTGTGGTTTTTGCAGTTCAACATTACAGTCTTTAAAATCTCTATCACGGATGTATGTAAAGATGATGGGAAATAGGAAGGGGAAAATGCTGCTCAGGCATGATAAGAAAACCAGTCACCATCATTGGTCACCATTGTGGTTCAGATCAGGGTTGATGTCTGTAGAGCAGGAACCCCTAAGATAAAGGCTATTCAGATGCAAACCAAGGCCTCTCTGCTCCCACCACCGCATCATTTCAGCAGCTCAGTTCTGGAGACCTGCTCACTGAAGGTCACAGGAGCGTGGGGCTGAGAAAGACTGTCAGGGTCTCTCCTCTTAAGCCATCATATCTTTTTTGTTCCTGGCAGTGGAAATATTGAGCTCACTTGGTTATAGCATGGTGCTAACAACGCCCTTGTGGGTTTGATCCCCATATAGGCTTAAGAGTCGGACTTGATGATCCTTGTGGGTTCCTTCCAACTCAGAGTATTCTGTGAATACTTCATCCTTCTGCTGCAGGAGTCCTCCCTGTGCAGATTTTGGTCTCATCCATGTATGTATCAGAAATGCTTTGAAGTGTGACTGTTCCATTCCTGCCTCCTCAGCAGAAAAACTCATCTCCACGGAGATGGGAATTTCATGTGTGATAATTTAGCTGTTTTCCACCAGCCTTTGGGCATTGATTATCAAGTATAGCAACTGTTCTCTCCCATGGTAATGTAGTCACTGCCTTTCTACCCTCCAGTGCTGTTTGTTAAGGTATTTCAACTCCCTGTGCTGCATGTCCATGAACAAGGAAAATTAGGGAGGTTAAGCAAGCAAGGCTTTTTAAGCAGCAGATCACATCCTGTACTGAAAATAAACTTCTACGCTGAGAAAATGCATATTGAGCTGGTCATCTTAAAAAAGAACAGCTCTCTATGTTTTTCATCCTGGTTGCTGATGGCTGTGCTTGAAACCCTGAATTATCTGCTGGGGGTGGGGAGGGGTGGGCAGGGAGGGAGATAATGGATAGGCAGACAATCAATTGAGCATTTGCTGGAGGGCTTGCCAAGACTAGTCCTATAAAAAGTTCCACAGAGAGACCCTCCTTCCAGGCACTTCCCCATAAGCAGGAGATTCTGTAATACCAGTGGTGAGGAGTGAGGCCACAGGAGAGCATGTCTGGGTGTGCACACAGCAGCAGAGCAGCAGAGGAGCCCTGCATGATTGAGGCAAGCCCTGGAAAACCAACCACATTTCAAATGGTCTCCAAGGCTCCCTCTTAGCAAGTATTAAGAGATTCCCTACAGGATCTGATCTGGGATTTTCTTTAGCAGCTGCTTGTTTAAAAACCAGCCATGTCCTTCCTTAATCTGACTTCAAATCAAGCCAGCTATTAATGTTTCCATTATCCTCACTAGAAAGAATTATTTTTAATTCTTTTGCAGCAGAGTGACCTGTGCAAAGAATATGGGGTCATAACACAACCTTGACATGAAAATGTGAAGAGCACAGCATTTTTATTAGCAAGAGATTCTTTCGCTTGCATGACTATAGGTGTAAAATGAAGGTGTGTTAATTTCAGCAGTTGCAAGATTTTTTTTTAAGTTTTTCTTGCCATTTTTTGTCCAGATTCTTAGACTTGTTTACACCTATTTTAAGAAAAAAAAAAGAGTAGATGTTGCAATGTCTGAGTCTGTATAGGGGAGTTTGGATTGCTTGACTGTAAATTTAGCTTAGTAATGTGAACAGAAGGCAGCTGTAAATCTCTAGCCAAACTTACATTTAGATGTCACATCACCATAATTGCTAATTTGAATTGTATGATTCACTTTAAAATTGCTGGATCCTAAAGGTTACTTTTTGAAATTTTTACAGCTTGTTTACATTACTTTTCTAAGCCCAATAACTTAAGACCAGATCTCTAAACTGTGTAAATACAAATATTCCCATCCCAACACAGAACATAACCTAGACTGAACTCTGTGAGTTTAAATGGAAAATGGAGTGCTGTTTTCAAATACCCCTACTGGATGGGCAGTGGTGAAGGGAATTATGCTTTTCTCATCATAACAGGCTCCACTGAAAACTAGTTCTGATTTAGATGTAATAACTTTTGAAAATCACATTAACTTTCAAGCTTCCCACTCCTTTCTGAGTCTACATATTACTCTATGGTGTTTGAGTCCAACTTCTCTTTCCTTCCAATCCCTTTTCTCCACAGTCAAAATCCTGCAAGACCCAATTTGCATCCATGTAACTGCTATGAGCCTCTTGTAATGAGTGACTTGGGCTGAGGATCTAATAACCCTCACGGCTAGAGAGTAGAGAAAGACATAATTTAGCCATTACTATGAGATAAGAAGCATAAAGTCTGATCCAGCCCAGGGTTTGGATGGGCTGAGAAGGGGACTTTCGGCCACAGAGCACGAACTCTGAAGTAGGAAGAGCTGAACAATCATCACACAGTAATGCCTCCATGGTGAAATATTCACATTGCAAAGCCCTAATAAAAGGGCAGGAACCAAGCATAAAACAGAATAATCTGCTCTGAGAACCCTGTACATCTGAAGCAAATAAAAACTCATTTCCAAGCTGTGACTGTAGATGTACATGTGAGGAGATGTGCATTTAAGGTCTATGCTCTATGGCTGTGTGTTTCCTTTGGGACAAGGCAGAAGAATGATGAATCCTCATATCCACTGCACTTTGGTTAGGCTAATTACTAGGAACTACATGAATTTTCAATGGATTTGCCATAAATAATTTATCCAACATGTTGAAATCTAGTTTTATATTCACTGGGTGCATTATATCTGTAAACAAACGAAGGACTTAACAACTGTGTACGTATCTTTGAAGCTCTGTGTAGGTTTGGACCCCAACCCTGACTCTCAAGACCCTCCCAAGAGGCCAGTAGCTGCTGAGCTAGGAGCTGAACTGCATGCTGACAGGTCTGATCACCCTACCCCTGGGTATCTGAGGCCACTTAAGCCTTCTCTCCTCTGAAGCAGCTCAACCTGGCCTGAGGCAAGAGTTAGCAGAGCTGTAGCTCTCTGTGGTTGCTTTGTCCCGGCTGGGTGAGTCAATTGGCTTTGAAGTACAGAATGGTGTAAAGGGCCCTTTCTGTGGGGCCAGGTTTTTCCACTCATAAGGAAACACGCCCAGCATGAGCATCCTCCTCACTGGACTGGCTGAGGACAGACAGGGTCCTTGATCTTATATGAAGCCAAATATGACAGCATTAAACTCTAACTCCAAGCTCAGCTGTTGATTTGAAATGCAGAGTTGACAGTCTCTACTCCAGTCTGCATCTAGACAGCATTTAATGGACTCATTGCCCTCATTTGCATTTTCTAAACAGATGCTTTAGGTACAGGCTTCATGATGGCCTTTCAAAGCAGAAACAAAACCTTATGAAATCATGATTTGTCACTGGAAAAAGCCAAAAGCTGGGTGAAAGCCAAGCCTGTGGGAAGCTCATTTGATGAAGGAGAAGAGAAGGGTGATGACTGCAGGGGATATTGCTCCATTTCAGCAGTACCCACAGCTCGGCCACCCTCTGCCATGGACACTGGCATCTGCACTTCATTCCTCCCTGCTGGGGCTCTTGGGGCACTGTGAGTGATTTGGAGCTGGGCAAGTATTGGTCTTACCTCTGACCAGCTGGGCTTGTCTCTGCAACACTGCCAGCCATTCACAGAGATTTCCTGGGCACTGTTCATGACTGCACACTGTCCTCACGTGTTGCTCCAGTGCTGCTGCAGAAGCAAGGGCCATTGCACAGAGAAACATTTTCAGAATAGCAGCCATGGAGGTGGGCAGACTTTCTTCATACAGAAAAGTGATAGATATGATATTCAAAAAGTGATAGATGAGCTATTCAGTGGAACTTAGCTTGATGTCAGAAAAAAATTTATTGCTTAGCTCTAGGGAAAGTCTGATGTGCAATGAACTGGCAGATGCTCTTCCTTCAAGGTCTGTGATTTGGGCAACAAGTGGAAAAGATGCAGAGTTGTCCTGTGAGCATGCAGGCTGACTTTATTGCTGTGTCAAGAGAAATGTCACCTCTTTCCTGTCCCAGAGCTGCGTGTGGTCAGGTCAGGAGGAAGCAGAATCAGTGCTGCTCTCGTGGCTGCTGCCAGGATGAGGGAGGATGAGCAGAGCTGAAAGCAGCAGGACACATTTACAGACCCCAGCCTGACAAAGCCCGTGAACTTCCTCCTCTACAGGGATTTTTACAGTGTATGGGAGTGGGAACTCTCTGTGCGGTTTCTGGGGCCCCAAAACATCTCTTTCTGGTAAGGAAGCAAAGGAAGGCTGTCTAAGGCAGGTTGGCCTCTTCCCACAGGTATTCCCAAAGGTGATCTAGGATGGAGCATTTAACTGATGTACATGGCTTGTGCTTTGAATTGGAATTAAAACCTTATTTTAGATCTGATTTAGAGTGTGACAGAAATTTTAGAAAAACTAAACAAATTAGAGGTGATCTCTGTCACCTTCTCAATTTCCTCTACACAGGTAATACCATGATAATGCCAGCCCTGTCACTCTGCCTGAATGGGGCAACCAGCAGCATTCCTCCAGACCTTGGGATGAGGGAGGAGTTTGATCAGCCAAGGGAGAAAAATGTCAACATCTGTCTGTCACTGCACAGCCAATGGTCAGTTATAATTTTTTTTCCTGCCTTCCTAAGCTGCAGCCAGACAAAGACTCCGAGCTCCCAGCTTTGTTGCCTGTGCCATTTCCCACCACTGCTCCACCTCTGATATGCTAATGGCAAAACTGAACGGTTTTGTGCGGCTGAAAAGGATCTTTGCGCACATTCACTGGGTCAACAATCCCAACTGCTGCGCTGGGGCTCAGCCTGCTGTGCCAGAACCCGGTGCCAGGGGACTTCCCTCCCCTCTGCCCCTCCTTAAAAAATAATAATAATTAAAAAAAAATAGTGGAATTAACCATCTGGCTGTCTTGATGCCCAGAAACTTAGCTGTGCAAGTTATGACACAGTAACATGATATACTGTCCTAGAATACTTTCTGGATGAGAAGTGACAAACCAGGTTGTGCTTTCCAGCTTGAATTGCTGTCTCAGTAAATGCAGCCCAGGAGCTGAGAGGGCCATCTCCTCTGAGCTTCAGAGCACCACAAAGCAGCGAGGTGCTTCCAGAAATACTGCTCTGTTTATACAGTTGGCTTTACATGCGTTAGAGCAAAAGTAACACTGACAAACAGCCTTTTGTTTAGAAAAGAAACCCTGTCATACATGCCCTGTCAGACACAGAAAGCAAGCTGGATGACCTAATCCTATCTGTTGTGTGGCAATACTAATGCACTTAAATAGTAAGCAGAAGAATAATTACCAAGTTTATTGGGTGATGAGTTTCCCATTCACCGATGCTATGGAAGTGCCAGGGGAAATAGGCTGTAGCATCAGACACAAGGTGCTTGGAAGTCTGTGACAAATTGATCTTGAAGTATTTATAGTTTAGAATTAATCACCTGAACTAAGTGTGAATGCTGTGAATGATATGTCAGTTCTTTTGCTGATGCTGTAGTAATACCATCATTGCTTTATAAAAGAATACTAGTGAGGTGGCAAGTTCTTGGTAAAATTTGAAGTACTTTTACAAGAGAGCTAATATTTATAAGAACAGTAATTGTGCCATCATTACTCACAACAACTATGACGTACAAGTGTGTAAATTTTAACTGCAAGCACCCTGTGAAATTTGTTGGACATAAGGCCAAATTACATGAGATAAAAGCTAAAGAAATTCAAAAGCTGAATAAGAAAAGCAGTCTGATGGTTTCCAGTTGACCCTGAGCAGAGAGCTGGATAAAGCTGGATAAATGCTCCAGCCAGGAAAAAGGTAAAAGTTGTAAGTGTTGTTTATGAGACTACAATTTAAATAGTTTGCATGGTAAAGAGTGCTGTAATAAAAGCTGACCTTTGCACAACTTGCAGGATCTCCTCTTCTTAAAACATGCTTGCAAGCAGTGAGAGAAAGATCTGGTGGACGCAGAACCAACTGAGAGTGAAGCCTCACACTTTATTATTCCCACACAGGAGAATTACCGAGATGAACATTTTCTTCTCATTTTTAAAGATGTTCATCTTTGTCAGCTTTCCCTGTGGTGGCTGTGCTGGGAGGCACTTAGGCATCATCACCTATGCTGCAGTCTTGCAGATCTTTCTTGCATGTTTACACTGTCCATCCCCTGCAGCGTACACCCAGGCCCTGGGAAGTGCTGCTGGTGATGCCTTCTGCTGCTTTCCAGGGAAGGGTTTTATAAAAGCCTGCACAGCATGAAGAAGGAAGCAGATGCAGGCTTGCTCTGCTCACTGCTCCCCAGTTCCCAGCATATGGTGGATGGCTAAAAAAAAATGGATTTGAATGGTGTGAAAATCTATTCATCCTGCATCACAGGGAATAAATTATTTCTTTCTGGTCATATGCTGTGTGTTGTCCTGGCTGTGCCTGCCTATGCTGTTATGAAGGAATGCTTTAGACTCACAGGCTGTACAGATCAGAACAACACTCTGTGCTGACTTTCTGCATCACAGAGACCAAACATTTTAATTTCATTTTGTTTTGTCTGATTGTGCTTGTACCTTTAATGAAAGAAATCTGAGCCTGATTTATGGTTATAAAAATATAGAAAATGTAGTATGACTGTAAGTATGCTGCCTCATAGCATATTGCCACTTGTGTTGGGAAACTTTCTAGTTTGAAATTTTCTGTCTTCAGACTATCTGTTGGCTTTTGCTACAGTGGAGCCTGTGTCCTCCGTCCCTTCTGCTCTGTCCAAGAGTTTCTTTCCTGGTTCCCAGGGCCAGGAAGCAGTAGCCTATGTTTAGAGTGTGTGGAATAGCCCAGTGTCCTTCTGGGCATGCAGGAGCTCCCATGAAACAGGCAGGACTTGGGAAGTGGGCTCCATCCTCCTTAGTTCTCTCCCATTCCCTCTAAGTGTGCACCTGCTCAAATCATCTAGCTACAAAGTTTTTCTTTGATAAAATAAATATACTGAGTTTGACTTAATCTATCTGGCACAGTTTCAGGAATCATTTTTGCAGATCTTCCCTGAAACTTCTTTAATTTGCCAACAGGCTTTTTAAAGTCCAGGCACTGAATTGGGATATGCTCTGTATATTTGTAATAAAGAAAGGAGGAAAACCATGTTCAAACTAAGCTAAATTAGACTCAACTTTGCTACTTAATTTTCAATATTTTGTTGGTTTGCTTGACTACTCTTGTTACCTAAAACTGAGGAGATTTTTAGAATTGACAAGTTCTTGCTCTCTGCCTATTTCCCAAGGATTCAGGCATATTGCCTCATGCACCACAGATTACCTCAAAACATATAACTAAGATAAGCAGTTAATGACATATTGCACTTGCCCCCCAATACAATCAAATAACTATAGTTCCTTTTAAGTATTACAAATACTGTAAACACTTCTCTTTACTGAATGGTACCAGTGAATAAACAGAAATGGACAAAAGCAGCACTCTCTATTACAAATTATTATTACAATAATTCCAGGCCTATAAGCTTTCTTAGCCTTTGCTCCCCACCAACCAAAAAAAGAAGAGGAGGAGCATGTGTATTTTTGCACGTGTATGTAGAACTCTACATGATGTTGTGATGGCTGTGGGTCTGGCTTTCCCAGCTGGAACACAGCCCAACCTTTTTGTTTGACCTTGTCCTCAAAAAAGCCATCTCAAGTCTTTCACTTGCAGGCAGATTCTCTCAGCCACCTCACCTGCACATCCACTCTGTTCATCCTTTAGGCCTGAACAGACTCTGCATATGATGCCTCCCTTCTGGGAGCTGGAAAAAAACATAGTCCTCAGGCTGGTTCCTGAAAAAGAAGATACTTACCTATAGTAGGAAGGAACAGCCCAGGGAAATAGGGGCAGACTGGTCACCAGTCTTCTTCAGAAGCACCAGCCAGGAGGCAGATCCTGTTCCCAGCTGTATCCCACACTAACAGTACCTGGCTGCCTTTTTCTCATCCCCTCATCCACACTGCAGATAGAGTTACCTTCCAAGGAAAACAGCACCTGTACTTTAAAAGAACTGAAACCAGAAATTAATCTACATCATACACTTCCAGAGCTTGGCTTTTAGAAAGAGCAACTAAGCCACTTTACATGATTCAGCCCCTAGGAGAGTCACACCCCTGGGACAGGTGTATGTATCCCTGTACCCTGAAGAGTGCTACATCCTCACAGACAGCAGAGAGCAAAGCCTCTGATGGTCACCTCTGTGCTGCTCACACACCCATGCTGATGCAAGGCAGAGAGAGCAAGTGCAAAGTCTTTCCTCCCAGGCATATTTCACAGTGCTTTTTACACCTGTGACTGCCCAGACTTCACAATGGGGTATAAGAGCTACCTGAACAAATCTGGTACAGGACTGCTTTCTTATCAGCCAGACACTGGTGTGTGGTGAGTTGTCACTGTAGAGATGGCCACAACACTCAGAGTGCTTCAGTAAAACTTTGGAGGGCTTCAAGCATCAGCACTGTGTTACCTGAAAGTCTCCCATACCTTTCCTATGTAGCTTCCCATGGGCAGCTCCACACAGCTCTGGCTCTTTCTCTCCTTCTTCTCTCTTCCTTCTGCATCCCAGCTCGCTCCTTCCTGTCCCTGGCACAGCCACCTGACCCTGTCTGTCCCTCGTACAGGGGCTCACCTGAGCTGTCCCTTGCCCCACCTCCTGTCCCTTCCTCCTCACAGCACAGCCAGCAGACTCCAAGGGACTCTCTACCACCCAACTCACTCTTTATCACAGCCAGAGCTGGGAGGGCAAGGCTGTTCCCACTCTTTGGTGATTAACACAGCTGCAATACATCAGGGGCCAGATTGCCTTTAGCGCTATCTCTGTCTTCCCACAGTGAGTTTTTCTCCCTCAGCTTCCTTCAGCTCTTCTGCCAAGGTGAGGGGGCACTCCAGGACCTGCTGGTGGTTCTGGCCTGTCAGCAGGAGCATGGACCAACCTGTGCTGCACAGGGGTCAGTCCTGCTGCTGCTCTGTGAGGAGATGTGGGCAAACATTCCTGGGGGTCTTCCCTGCCCCCACAAACCCACCTAAACACAGAGCTCCCACAGGTGGGATTTTACAACCTACTTGTAAAAACAGGTGTATTTCTGCCCCTTTGTGTCTGTTCCTCAAGGTACAACTCTGATAGCAGTCTGCTTTGTTGCACTAGAGAGTGGAGCAGACCCAGTGCATTTTGTGAATTTGCCTTTTTTTAATTAGCCATTGGGCTGTGGGACAAAATCTTGGGTTGACCAAGTCCCATTGAAGTTCAGGCTGGTATGAGGGAAGTGGGCAAGGCATAGAAGCGAGCAGTGGAGAGGGATGAGCCACTGCACAACTGAACCTCTCCTTCCATCCTTGAAAAATATCCCTTAAGTGTTAGTCTTGCAGGACTCCTGGGCTGACAAAGACCAAACCTGTAAGAAGAAGAAACTGTTGCCTGTTGTGCTGGGAGAGCTGAGCCCTGGCCAGACACAAAATAGCCTTGTACATAACTGAAAAGGCAATTGTTTTTCAGTGGCTGCTATTTTTGAATTTATGCAACAGTCACAGAGATATATCTGAGGTGTGAAAGGTCTGCATCCTCTATTTTATTAGCAATTGCAATAGCTCTAACTACTTGTGCTGGTTTCAGCTGGGATAGAGTTAATTTCCTTCGCAGTGGCTGGTATGGGGTAGTGTTTTGGATTTGTGCTGAACACAGGCTTGATAACACAGAGAGGTTTTTGTTATTAAGCCCTGAGCAGGGCTTACACAGAGCCAAGGCCTTTTCTGTCTTCTTCCATGCTGGTGAGGAACTTGGGGGTGCATGGGAGACTGGGAGGACAAACAGCTGGGACAGGTGACCCCAAATGATCAAAGGGATGTTCCAGACCCTCTGACATGCTTGGATAAAAAGTGGGGAGAAGAAGGAGGAAAGGTGGGACATTTGGAGTGATGAAGTTTGTCTTCCCAAGTAACCATTAAGTGTGATGGAGCCCTGCTCTCCTGGAGATTGCTGAACACCTTCCTGCCCATGGGAAGCAGTGAATTAATTCCTTGTTTTATTTTACTTCTGGGTGTGTCTTTTCCTGTTAAACTGTATTTATCTCAACTCACAAGCCTTCTGTCTTTTACCCTTCTGATTCTCTCCCAGTTCTCCCTGGTGAAGCTGTGAGCAAGCAGCTGCCTGGGACTTGTCTGCTGCCTGGGGCTAAACTTTGACATTACTACAGGCTCACAAAAAAAATCCAAATATTTGTTCATCCTCTTCATAGGTTTAGAAGAATAATAGGTGGGGAACAGGATGCATACAAACCTGTGTGTATGCAAATGTGAACACATTTGTACACAATATGTGTACATATTTTTTCCATCAAATACATCATGGATATAGCCCAAATACAGAGCAGCTGAAATAAAATAAATAGTCTATTGGCATAAAACCACATCTTAGATGCTGAAGTCAGTCACACTGAACCAGCAATAAGCTGAAAGCAAAAGAACAGATAAGTGTACGATCTCCCCTCTTTTTTTCACCTACTTAATACAGACTGCAAGTGTATTTAAATTGTTCAACCTATTCTTGAAATTTGAAGCAGCAGAATACTTTTGATTGTGGTGTGAAATAAGGCATAGCACTTCAAAATGAGAATGTGTAATCATTTCAGAAATCTGAAATTTCCTTTTTGTACATCATGCACAATACCAGGCTTTGGTCCAATTTCCATTTTAGTGAATATTGGGGAGGTGAGAGGAAATGTTTATTTTAGCAACTAAGCAATTCAAAATAATTTTTCTCAAATGCAGAGGCTTTGAGAAGGCTCCACAGCCGCAAATTCAGTGTCAGCTTGACAAAACTGGGAATCTGTGTGCCTGGGAGCTCTGGCAGGATTTGTCTGTGGGCACAGGACAGTCAGAGCTGTGCAGGGAAAGTCTTTGCCTCACATCTTTTGCAAGCTGTTGGATCTGAACTGATTGAGAAGGTCCAGAAACCAGGTGACTAGAACAAAAGTGTTCTTATGGGGCAGTTAGCCTTCATTTTTTAATAGCTTGACACCACATCATTCATTCTAGGCCTAGTGATAGCCTGTAGGGATTTCTCTATTATTATTTCATAGGCTTTGGACTGGACTTGGTGTTTTAGAATCCTCAACTCAATGTGACAAATCTGCAGTATGGCTTCTCAGGATACATTTATACTGGAGTAACAAATATTTTGTGTTTGTTCAGGAAGTGCCTAGTGCCTTCAGATGCTGCAGGTAAGAAGCCCTTCCCTTCAAGCAGAGGCAGGTAGACCAGGGTGTGAACTGGGAAAAGTATGTTTGGGTCTAACATCGGTAGGAGGTCTTGCAGTGCCTGTTTAGGAGAGAGTCCCTGCCAGCTGCCTGCTCTGCTTCTTTTTCAGAGGTCATCACTGTCCTGGAATCAGTGAAAGGAAGTCTTCTTCCACAGGATGCTGTGTCTGAGCTCAGCTCACTGATGAAGCTCCTGCAGTATAACACCAGGCTTTGCCTGAGACACTGGTGTGTGTGGACTTCTGCTAGCCCTGCCAAGGGGTGACCAGATGGGTAAAGAGCAATGAATCACCAGAAGGCCAAGGAGCAAAAGATGCTGTTCATCCCAGGCATGGTACCTATGAGGAATCTACCTTGTCCTCAAGGTAACTCCAGTTTCTCATGCTATCTGCTTTGGTTTCTTATTGTCATTGCAAAGCAACAAGGAATCAACTTTACCTCTACTCTGCCTGATCTCTTGTTTTTCGTGCCTGTGGCTTTCCCAGCAACTCTCTAGCAACTGCCTGTGAGCAGTTTCCAGCATTCAAAAAAGAAATTGCACACCTGCACGTGATGTGAAATTTCTCTCTCAAACACCTTTTTGCTATGTTTTTTCCTAAAATTTTCACTTGCTAAAATAGCATATAGCCTGGATATATAAATTTTATTATACATAACAGAAGAAGGACTGTAGCAGGTGAGGACATGCAGAACTCATGCTTTTGTAAATGGCTCAGTGATGTCTTTAAAATAGGAAGAGGAAAGTTCTGGCTTGCACAGAGAAAGCTGAGACAGTCCCCAGGTTTGGGTGTAATTCACACCATGAGGTGCAGCCTGCAGTGATCTTATGTGATGATGTTTTATGCCTGCTCTGATTCTTGTCTGTTAATAATGGAAGAAGAAGCTGCCAGAGGAGAGAGGACTACTTGTATTTTTATCTCAGATCTATTGGCAATTTCTTTGTATGTAACTCTGCTTTCTTTTCTCTTTACAAGTCCCTTTCTTTCTCTTTCATCTGAGTTGTTTGTGAGATATAAAGAAAGAATGTTTATATATTTTCTTCCCCATTATGAGCACCCCAATCACCATCTCTATGTTCATGTGGACCAGTGTGAGTGCTGTGTTCAAGGACTGTTAAATGTCACTTAACTGAACCATAGCATTTCAGTCAAGTGACACCGAAAAACTCCACTCATGCGTAGCACATGCCTTTCCTGAGCTCAAAACAGATGTTTCCCTTGACAGATCCCCCTCTGGACTGCTGAAAATAAAGTCGTGTAAAATTGTGTGGGCTTTGTTTCCTTCTTTGTGTGTTTTTTTTTCTTTGTTTGTTTGTCTGATTGGTTTTGGTTTTTTGATTTTTTTGTTGTTGTTGTTGCTAAAAAGCTTTAGGTTAATAAGTGCTTTTGGAAACTGAATGGGAGATATGAAGGATGGTAAATAAATGTTTCTGAGTTATTGATCTCTTTCGTCTCCAAAATAAATTATGGTAAATAGCTATTCTTAGGGCCATGGCTTTAATGAGAAACACTGCTGTGGCTGCATTTCCCTTTCCTATAATGCAGAGGCCCCGCAGCTGAATCGCACTTAGGACTGGGAATGTGATCCTTTCTCATGACTGCAATATTCCTGATGATCAGCATCCTTCTTGCAATGCTATTCAGACTGACTCGATAATAATAAAAATAACATATGTCTTGGTTTATCTAGTTGCATGTGAGAGTTGTTTTGAGCATGCTCATACAGACAGAAACGACTCTGACTAAACAATTATCTGGTATTGTTCTGATAAACTGCACTGCTGGGTGATTGAGATGGTCACTAAAGATCCCTTGTTTCTAAAACATTGACAGGAAAACTAGTTGTAAGATGGAATTGTCATCCCTTTCTAGTGTTATGATGTTATTTACACAGAGATTGATAGTTAGGCTTGAGCAAGCATACTGTACTGGAGCAGGAAAAAAGAAAAAGCTACAATATTTGCATGCCTGGGGAAAAGGACATTTTCCAACAGAAGAAATTAGTCCTGCATCTGTGGCACATATTTCACTTTGCCTTAAATAGAAACAGATACTGTTTCAAATTATATGAGATGTTTGCAGGATTATGTACCTGTGTGTCATTGTATTGATGCCTTGAGAGGCTACCTAGAACAGAGGCTAGACAGAGTTAAAGGGATAAAGTAGGTTTTTATTAAAAAGGCCTTAAAAGGATACACCTTGGGCAGCACAAGACCCTGGCCAAGGCTACACCCGAGATGGACGATGGGGCACAAGTTTTCACACTTTTATAAATTTTGGTTCATTTACATGTTGGGGTAAATTGTCCAATTACAGCCTCAGGTTATGAAGTCCCATCCTCTCAGATTGCTCTCCTTAATGCACTGTTGTTTATACTCTTTGGGCCTGAAGCTGCAATGGTGTCCCTGGTTCTCAGGCTGGAAAAGGATTGTTCTGTCTAACTAAACTGTGAAGAAAACTTGCTAACATTTTATATGAAGTTCAGAGCTGCTTACTAATGCAGTAGAGAATCTGGATAATATGAAAGCCAAAACTTAAAGCATCAGTATGGGACTAATGACAGAAAGAATTGGGGGAAAATATGAAGGGCTAGAATATTTATTTTGGCTGCCAATGTTTATGTGTGACATGAAGGACTCCTGTATCTCTCTGCTCCAAGTCAGTAGAAACGCCATCTACAATAAAGGCCGGTCTCTTTTCGTGAGACTTGTTGCTGTGATGTCTCACATGGATTCCCCTGCAGGGCAGACCAGATGTGGACAGCTGAGCACACTGAAGGCAGGAAATACTGAAGAGCTGAGCTTTGCATGTCACTGCCTGGACCATGGCTGCAACAGGCTGGTTTCATTGCCCAGCATCTGCAGGATGCTGGGGCTGGCCAAAGATGCACCCTTGACCAAATATCCTCTGTTGTTTTCATGAACTGAAAGGAAACTTGAAATTCCTGAAATATGAACCTCAAAACCATCAAACAGTGTTGTAAAATCATCTCTTGTTCTTCAGAAGACATGGCTTTCCTTTGACTAAGGACTTTGAAAGTGGCATTGTCAAAGTAAATGAGCTGATACCCCAAACTGTGAATCATCATGTGAATACTGCTTTATTGTAGCTCCACTCTACCTTTATTGATTGGATTATACAGAGTTACCATAGCTGGAAGACCAGGATGATAGGCATAATATGCAGAGGAGGATGCTGCAGATGTTATCCAAATTTAAAATAACCTTAATAAATTCTGTACACAAACACTCCTGGAAGGATCATATTAACAGCTAATAACTTCTGTTGCCAAGTTTTAAACGTATTCCTCCTCCACATAAAACATCTACAAAGGTGATGACCATCTTAGATACTTGGATTGATTTTATAACAGGCAGTGCACGTGAGTCAGTCTGTTCCCATTACAGCTCAAACTTAAAATAGCTTGCTGTAAATAATCTTTTATGAATAACAAAAGCTCATACGATTCTTGAAAATTATTTCACCGCCCACACTGACATTCAAAAAGCTAAGATAATTTCTGGTTTTGTCTGGCTCACTATGAGGGCATGTCCAGAGAAATTACTGAAGATTGACATTTTTGAGATAACGGTTTATTTTCTTAGGGGCAAATTCACCACTTGTGCAAACTGGCCTATTTCCTTCAAAATCAGCTGAGAATTTCTGAGCACAAGAATTAATTAAAAGTGTTACAGCAGTCCTGTATGTTCCCTTTTCAAGAGGCAAAATCAGGTGATCTGTAAAGGTGGTGTTTCATGTCCCAGTCCTGTGTGCACAATGAGGGATGTCTTCCTCACTCACAATGGAGGCACAGCTGATGAACCAGGCTGTTAAAGTGTTAGGAAAAGCTCAACAGTGTAGTGAGGGAAAACAACCCTACCATTCCCTCTTTCCTGTTTTAGATGTAATTGTCCGTCATGAAAGTTAATTCCGTCAGTCGTGTCCTTTCAGGGAAAAAAGGAGGGTGTGATCTTTCAGCTCCTCTGTGGTCCCAAACACCCCGGCAAGAGCCTGCATTTTACACACCTGGGACACCAGTTTAATCCTTGCCATGTTTTAGGCCTGCAATTCCACTTGTTGGGTGGCAGAGAATGCAGCTGCAGCTGCTTCCCCCTGCCCAGCCACTGCTGCTGCTTCCATACCAGAAGCACAGTGGTGATGCCATGTGCTGCCTTCTGCATTGCTCTGACTGTCCACAGCCCCAGCCCGTCACCAGGAACAGGTAAACAGGCACAGAGTAACCTCAGTGAGAAAAACCTCAATTAGTCTAATTAGAACTGGAGATGCAGATAAACGATGAGCTGCACCCGGCTTTAGACACTTTGTAGTTGTTTTTTGACTGTGGGGGGGGAAGCAGACATGAGAACTCATAGTATCTGACTGCCAAATCTCAGCAGAAAGTACTTGTTTCTTCACAGCTATTGTGCCCTTCTGGGGGAGTGTGAGGCGTATTTACTTCATGGGGAGAGTAAAAGCTGGGTAGGTGGAAGTTATCTTAGTTATCTTCCTGAACATGTAAAGAAGACACTATTTTTTTGGTAGGAAAACATAAGAAATGTTGTAGTGGGAAGAACAGATAGTAGGGCTGTGACAGAAGAGGACCAGTCACAAAGCAGGGCCGTAAATGGAACATGTGGGCATGAAGGAGGAAGAAGGATGTTTGCCCTTCTAGTGACTTAATGGGTACAGTAAATTTATGTCTTGCAGTCACTTTTCAGGGAGGAAATCAATTGCCAACAGCAGAAGCAACAACAAAGAGTCACATCAAATCCATTCAGAAGACCACAGCAGTGACCTTGGATTCAGCTGTGGCTGTTTTCAGCTGATGGAAGTGTTGGTGAAGCAATGCAGCAGGACTATCACAGGATCTGCATTCAGCAGTTCCTTCAAGTATTTATGGTGGAGTTAATGTCCGTGTTGTTGCTGTTTGATGAGATTTCATCCCTCAGCTGCCTATAGGGACCCAGGAAAAGCCCTGTGAAGGCTCAGAGACAGGAATTCTGACTGTTGGGAGGTGTCTTCCATCTTCAGAAAATTACTATAGAAAGCTTTTCCTAGATCCTCAACCCACCAGTGTGGTGGAACTGGCAGCACCTGGCTGTGCTACATGGCACTCTGTGCAAGTCTGCTCTTGCTGCATCTCGGGCGGGTTTTACCTGTGCAGGTGGGGAACAACTGCAGGGCCTCCCTGGGCTGGGGACAGGCATGGCATGGTACATCTTGGCAGGATAGACCGCAGGAGAGATCTGTTAAGAGCTTGTTGCACATGGAGGAGCTTCTGGTGATTCTCTCCTTCCATGGACCTATGCTCCAACTCCCTCCCTGTGGATTATCTGGGAATTGAGCAAAACCAATATAGCAATGTCTTAACAAAGTTGCAGGAGACATGAAGCCACAGCTTTGGTAAGTGAATAATCTCCTGCATCTCAATGGGATTATTACCTCCTGAGTTTAGAGACAGCAGTTTAAGTAGAATCATGGTGAACTATTTCATTTTTGATCACTTGGAAGATGCATCTATCTCATCCCATGGAACTGAACTGCCTCTCATGTCTGCACATGGCCTCAAGCAGAGCTGCACAGAATCACATCTTTCCATCAGACTATTTAGATGTAAGTGTATCTTATCAAGGAGAAAATCAGCAGCACTCTGCAAACTTAGCATGTAGGCAGTATTAAAGACATCACAGTTAATATCAGAAAAAACAACATATACAGAGTGCTGAAAAACTCTATTTCCTTTAGAGGATCTTCT
This sequence comes from Brachypodius melanocephalos, assembly GCA_013398615.1. NCBI lineage: Eukaryota > Metazoa > Chordata > Aves > Passeriformes > Pycnonotidae > Brachypodius > Brachypodius melanocephalos. The sequence goes on along the minus strand of VZSR01003803.1, from coordinate 66,012,339 downwards.
CCCATTTCTCTGCTTTTATTTTAGTCAGCATTTTGAGTGAATAGAGTACAGAAACTCTGTTTCATCTTTGCTAAATCTAGGCTTTTGCTGCAAAGACAGACAAAATCCTGTCAGATGAATTAGCAACAAACTCATTCCTCCCAAGAAGGGAAATTAAGTTTCTTGATAGTAGAAAGGGCCTAATATGGTTTAGATGCTATAATCAATCTTCTCTGGCTTGAAAAGAGCCCAGGCCTTCTGTAGATTTCTTGTTGTATTTGCCATTTGAAAGTCTCAGACCAAAAATAAAATCTACAGTATCATTATCGACTGATGTTTAAGCACCTGAATTGCTCCCTGTGTAGGAGGTGGCTGGCAAGACTCAGGTTATACTCAGATGTTATGGGCAGCAGTCACAGTTGGCTGGAAACCCATACCAGAAGCTTCACTGGTGACACCCAAGTATGGCTCTGTGAGACAAAAATATCTGGAATCATAAAAAATGAATTTGCAAGTAAGCAAATGTAGATGTGGTTGCAGATTTGATGAGTGCTGTAGTCAAATGTGTCAGTTTCTCCAAAGAATATGGAAAACATCAAAACCAAAGTGGTGACTGATTTTCAGTTTTAAGTCTCATACAGATATTTTTCTTCTTATCATAGGCTCATGGAAAGGTTTGTGTTGGGAGGGGTCTTAAAGATCATCTAGTTCCAATCCTTCTGCCATGGGTAGGGACGCCTTCCACTAGACCAGATCATTCAAAACTCCATTTAACCTGGCCTTGAACACTTCCAGGGATGGGCATTCACTGCTTCTCTGGGCAGCCTGTCCCTGTGTCTCACTACCCACAGTAAAGATTCTTCCCATTCTTTTTTCTTTTGCTAATTTCTGTTGTTTTCAACTACTGTTAAGGCCCCTCTGGAGGTGTCCTTTGATAATGTTTTTTTGCATCTCACAGTAACTGCTCTCCTCCTGTTCTGAAGTGGCCTCTACTTCCTCTGGAGACTTTCTTCCTTGCTCTGTAGTGGTTCTTCATCACTGTGGGGTCACACACACACACACACACACACACACACACACACACACACACTGCATTTTTTCCCAAATGCAATTGTGTGCAGTGACCACTGCAATCCACCCACCTGGCTCTGTTGTGTCATTCTCTGAGGCTCCTAAAATGAATTCTGAACCGTTCACACCTGGCTGTCTGCAAATCAGACATCTGTGTTTTTCTGAATGTTTTTTGACAGGTGATCTGGAATGGAAATAGACAGTTTTCTCACTTAATGTTCCTTATTGCAGGACCTCTTGTCACAAGTTACTTTCATAATGTCCCAGTGCACGAGTGGTAATGTGTGAGTGTGAATGCATTGCACCAGTGGGACAATGTTTCAGGTCAGTGTACAGATTGAGATGCACCAGGAACTCCAGCCAAACTGGTTTTCCAAGGCAGGTGAGGATGCTGAAGGATGAAAAAGCAGATTGGAGTGTCATTTAACTGTGTGTTGAATGGGGATGTAGGGGTGGATGGTATTTGGTGGTCGTGGATAGACTAATGAACTAGATAGCAACTCTTTGGTGTTGGGATGTTAAACCTCTTTTGCACCACTTAGAAGATCAGCTTTGAACTCTACTTGGTTATCAGTGAGGGAAAAGCTTTAACAGAGAGGACATATCAATTATTTCTCTCTCACACATGCTTTTTCAGTGTCTTCACAGGCTCCTGCATGTGATCTACAAGAGGCAGCAAAGAGTCTGACTTGTCCAAGACTCATTTGGATGTTTGTCTTTAGTTCAGTAGTCCCCTTTGACCCAGAGCCTGTCCTAGAGAATCCCTGCTGTACAGCTGTGATACCTGTGTGGCGTCTCACCCTTTCCCAGGAAGTCCCTTCTATGTCTCTTCCCCAAATCCCTCTATTTCCATCAGGGTGCACAGTTCACTGAGATCACTGATGGCAACGTATTTTAGTGCACACTTAAAATAAGGGCTGTTTTCAATGGATTCTCTGAATTAGAATTTAGGAACTCAGCCTGTCTCACATTCCCCATTAGAAATGCTGTGATTTTACCTCCAGTTGCAGACATATTGATTTACACTTCGAAGAGAAAAGGAGAATTGATTAGCAGTGGAATGACTGCAGAGTGAGCTGCACAAAAGTGAGGTCTGCAAGCAGGAGGCTGGAGGAAAGCTGCAGCCATTTTGAGGCACTCAGAGCCTCTTTTCCCCTGAACTCAGTCTTGAGAAAAGGAAACATTCTTATTTTAATCAAGGGGTTTAGTGACCTGCAAGCCTCACAGCCTACTTGGCAGATGTGAGAGTGTGATGGCAGAGATGGATGGTTCCTGTGAGAGCAGCCGCTGCTTGGGCACGCCGTGCGTTCGTGTTCCACTGGTGAGACACCTGTCGTGTTGTGTATTGATCTTTCTTTTGTTTGTCAAAGGCACAGTTTATGTATGGAAACTAATCCTCTGCTCCCTACTGGAAAAAGAACAAAAATCCTTTGTTTCCAATGAGCTTTAAATGAAAATCCAGAGCATCTAATTATGTAACTCAGCTCCCTAACACTGCAGCCTGTGCAGCTTTTTTTCTTGCCCTGCTGACTGCTGAACAGTTTGTCTGTCTGCTACCTGTGACCCTCTCAAAATAGGACATAGAATGCATGTGTCTCTTGCCTGGTGTCTCTTGCAAAAGCTTGGGATTTCTGATGTGCTGGTGTACAAGCCACCTCTCTCTGACGGTTACTAGTCTAAACGGATAGACACACCAAGTCTGAAAAATTTTGAAAATTTTTGGTCATTCTCTATGTAACAAACACAACACATCTAGACACCTTGACCAAACCACTGCAGATTTTCTTGTTTCCATTTTCTCAGTGGGCCAGGGCTTTTCTCATGTTGGCAGCAAAGCCCTGTGTCATGCCTTTTATAGTCCTTCCCTTGTTGCTGTCCATTTTTCCTTTTTCAATTTCTTCTTGTCCCTCTCTCATTCCAAATTGCTGAATTTCCCCTCTAATCTCTTATAAGGTGGATTCCTAATCAACCTCATCAGATGAATTCCTAATCAGCCTCATTGAGCAATTCTTCTGCCCAGCAATGCATTGCCTGTCTTCAATCTGTTTGTAGTTCAGAGCTGAAAAACTGCCTTCCCCCAAGACCGAGACACGGCTTTGTCCAGAGCGTGTCCCATAAATGGATGGTTATCAAAGCTTAATGACCTCATTAGTACTCGTTTGCAGAGTGCAAAGGCAAGCACTTTCTGTGAGATATAGAACAAAAGAAGAGGGAAAGGAAACAGCAAAGGAGACTCATTTTCAAGACAACTTGCAGCCCCGTCTGAGCATAGGTGAGCTGCCTTTAGCAGACAACAGCAACAGTGCTAATCATAGAGAGTTTTCTGCATTGCCTTGCCAACAGTCCTGTGAACATGTATATAAATCCCTGTAAATACACATTATATATGTGTGTGTGCACAGTATATATGAGAGATCGGTGGGAATATGCAACCCAATTAAAAATACATATTTCTACAGTTTCAGATGACAACAAAATGATTGCAGGTGTTGTGAAAACTCATGGATGTTTGATCTTTGTCAAAGAGGTCATGGAGGAACGCTCAAAGAATGACTCCTACAGCGAGAAAACTGTCCTTAGGCTGGACTATGAAACAGAAACATCAAACCTATTGTCACCATTTTTATTCTAGTTGTGTATTTCTAGGCTACTGTAACACCTGTTTAATTTGTGTGGAACAGAGTGGGCTTCAGGGATAGTGTGGAATAATTGAAACTTGTGTCTAGCACAAGATGTGGTCTTGGGAATAGTTCCTAAATACCCTGGGGCTCACTGGGGAGTTTCATCTCACCTAACCTGAAGGAATTGAACTGTAGGTGCCCTAGGACCTCCTAAGTCACTAAGGTCTCCTCTCCAGTCAGAAAAGAGAAACAGGTTAAAGGCATGCTGCAAAAACCATAACCAGCAAGTTCTGGCTAGAGTAGAGGAAATGTGCTAATTCAGGCACAGCATAGCAGTGTAAAAGCAGAGAAAGTCCTAGGGTAGGTGAAAATAAACCATGTTTTGTTTTCACCATTTGTATTTCAGAGATTAATGTCTGAGAAAATAGAAGAAAACTGAGAGTCATCACGTCTGTATTTAGTATGAGGAGCTGGGATTTTTTTAGAGGAGAGCCATGAGAGAACTTTTTGAGGTGGTAAGCTCAAAATGCAACACAGATGGGGAAGACAGGGCAGCTGGTCCATCTACCAGGTCAACTGAGACCCTAAGCACTTTGGAGAAATCTATTATGATGTTTGAGCGTAATTAATTACTCCATTTTACTGGTATATATTTTTACTGCTTTGTAGCTTTTGCCTCTCATTTTTCAGATGTTTCTTGCTTTATTAGAATAAACTTCTTAAGTTTTATTGATGTTAGAAATTACCTCTAATAGTCATACAGTGCTTTACTACCCCAGGACTGACTAATCTGAAAATAAAATGGTGTTTGGTGGTGGAACAGATGCAAATCCCTCAGACTTAAAGAGCAGAGCATGCAGGTCATCATGGGGGTTAGTACTGTCAAGACTCACTGTGCAAAGTGAGCAAAATGAGATTAAACAGCACAGACCACGGAAAGGCATCTGCTGCTCTTTTCTCCTCCTCTGACCATTTTTGTGAGCACAAAAATTTTCCCATTCCATACAAAGACAACACAAGTCTTTCAGAGGCTGTCACAACACATATGAGGGATCCTTTTAACTGGTACCACTCTATTAAGAGTACTGAGAGAGGGTACTGACTGGTGAAAATCAATGCATTGAGCTGACTCAGGATGAAAAAGAGTTAGATTCACCATTCCTCTCCCCTGGTCACTACTGTTGCTGAGTCTCCCCAGGTGGGATCCTTGTCCAGTGGAGTCTGTAAAGGCTTGCCAAAGAAAACGGATCCAAATTATCCCAATATGAATATCTGGGAGTGCTTCTTGTTGCTTTGTTGTATCTGTATCCCTTGAAGGAAAAGAGCTGTACTGAAAATTTAGTGACCTGACCTAGCCATGCTTTTATTGTCATGTCTGTGGAGTGCCATGCTCCTCTGAATGATCCTGGGGGATAACCTAGGAAAGAGAATTGGTTTGCAAAGAACCACAGCTCCAAGAGAAAATCCTCAGGGCATCATCCATGCCATGAAAAGGGGTTGACATGATGTTAGCTGCTATCCAAAAAAGAGAAATAACAGTCCATATGGATAGAGTTTCAATTGCTTTAGAGAGAAAGATCAACAAGTATGTCTTTCTGCAAGACAGGCTTCATATGGTCTCCATAACCTAGCATGCTCAGCTATGCTTGTTCATGTACACAGGAAGAATACTGCCTTCTGCAGAGAAAAAAACAAATTAAAACAAAATAGTGGGTGTCTACAGACAAGAACTCAGATCAAGTCATAATGGTTGTTTCTTGCCGTCACTCTCTGTTTTGGATTAATGACCCTGAAAGTGATTTCTGAATGGCATTGGAAGGAGAAACCAGGATGGTCTCCTACAATGGACATTGAAATATTTGGAGAAATCCAGTCTAGCATCTGCACCTCTAAATTCTTTGAGGTTCGTGCTTCAGCTGTTACTTATGGTATCAGTTACTTAGTAAGTACACACATGCCAAAGAAATGCTTAACAAGGTGCACATGGGCACTCATTTACCTCCTCCATATGACAGACACAGCCTACATTCCACTTCTCTTCTAAATACAGATTTTTTTTGCCAGCAATAAGGAAGAAGCCTGACAACAGCATCACTTGTAAAAAACCTTAAACAGCTAAGCAGCTTGATTAATTACTTAGGGATTCCCTAGGACTGTTACTAAGGTAACACGAGCACAAATGTTTGAAGATGGCTGAATATGCTGTGTGAGCTTGAGAATACAGGAAGGCTTTTCAGCAGCGCCCTGCACCCTGAGTTTTACAGTATTAATGTAGAAAATAAAAAGGTTGTGCATATGTGCATGTACTCATGAAAGTGCAGAGCCCACACAGCCCTATGAATCCCCAGCTGCATCTGCTGAACACAGAAAAAAAAAATCTGCTTTGGCTTTTAGGAGGATGTAACAGGAAAGGAATTTAAAGAGTGCGGGGCACAAATCTCTTCCCAGCTCTACAACGCCTTTATTTTGAAGACTGATTTAAAATATTTTCTCCTTCCCTCTTACGAGAGAGCACTGACCCAAGACTGGATTGCCACTCCCCAGGGCTCCTCTCAGAAGTGGAGCCACCCCCACTGCTGCGTGGCTGCCCTGTGGCACCCACCACTGCTGACATTGCCCAGCAGTGCAATGTTCCTGTGCTGAGCAATGGGGCTGCAATGGTGCTGCAATGCTTGCAGTTCCATGCTCTGTAGAGTAATGCATTTTCTAGTCAGAACCAGTGAGAGGCAGCAAGAGGTGATGTGGTACAGAATATGCTCTTGAGGAAGACACTATGGACCTGTAGGTAACTGCAGTGCATTTTATGGTCTGGGAGAACAACTGACTTTAGTGACATCCATGCCAGAACTTTACCAAAATTAATGCCCAAGTTAGTTAACACAGGACAGGTAATTAGAAATTTTGGGTACTTACACAGAAAGAGAAACCACCTCTGCACTAATTGGTAAGCTTGTATCCTTAGGAGAGAAGAATTCAAGACAAAACTAAGGAAATGCATAGCTCACAAGACTGATTTGGAATAAAAGCTTGTTCTGGGTGTAACGACAAACCTCTAGTGGTTTGAGTTTTGCCCAGGAACTCAAACCTGAGGGGTTTTTTCTCCTTCTGAGACATCTCTCTTTTCTCCAGAGCTTTTGCACATACCTCACTGCCCCCTCCCTGTCTCTCACTTCTGGCAAACCTCTGCCCAACTCCTCCAACTCAACTCTACAGCTGTGCCAACCCAAAGGCTTCAAAGAACTCATGCTGATTTAGTAATTTTTTATTCATAGACATTAATTTGCTTTTTATCATGTTCCAAGCAGTGACCACAGGGAGAAACTTAAATTTCCAAGAGGAACCACTCAAAAACGTGACACTTTCATGGCCTTGTAGTGTGAGATGCTGAATACACATATCTCTCATTTGGAATTCCATGGGATGCTTATGGCTCAAACTGTGCAAGAAATTATTTCTTCTGGTTTATAGACACTGCCTAAAAATAACTAAAAAACATTCTGGAGGAACTGAAATAACTTCTGAGGACATCTTTAGGACAAATTGGGGAAAAAATCAGTCTGAGCAAGACAAGTCTGGAACAAAAAGCACTGGTGTGATTTGGAGAGAATTTGATATCTGTCAATGCTCTTTGAAAATGTAGTCACAACATTGCTTTTTGTTACTGCATCTGTATTTTCCCCCTAAAGTCGTTTCATTTCTGTTGTTGTTTAGTTCTGCCTATCTTCTGGCAACCCATGTCTACTGCTGCTCTGCTAAGCCACTGAACACCTTAAAACTGTCTGTTGGATGGTGCTGCTGTCATACAGGGGTACACATAGCCCAGATAGTTCATTGTAGCACAGCAAACAGAAAGATCTTCATCTCCCTTTTTGTGTGTCTTCACAAATTACCCACTTCAGGCATATTTAGGAGATATGAGCCTTATTAACAAGACATCATCACTACTGTTTTGAAGCATCTGTCCACCCTTGTGTGGTAGGCAACCAAGATGGAGAAGTGTAAATGTCTTACATCCCTATTCCCACACCAGGCATTGCTCTTTTATAGTCTTTAAAATCTGACAGGACAAAGCCCTGCAGGAAGGATCGAGGAGGGACAGGGTTTCATCCTCTCTTCCAGCTCCACTTTCCCTGGGTGAAAGTTTTTCCCATTGAGCAATCCTTCATCTCGTGACCTTATCTCTTCCTCCTGAGAATTCACAAAGGCATTTCAACAAGTGAATCAAGGAAATGTGCATTAGATGACTTTTTTAATCTCTTGAGAAAATGAGGAAAGTGGGGTTGGGGGTTTTTTTTTGCAGTGGGGGTGGGTTGGTGGTTTTTTTGTGGGTTTTGGGGATTTTGTTTGTTCGTTTGGTTTTGGGGTTTTTTCCTGCAGCAGTCTTCTGTGCTGCAGAAGCAAATTTCAGCCTTTAATCCAGCAGCACCTCAGGAGCTGATGCCAGTCCTGCCTGCTGCTGCACCTTGGTTTGGATGTGTGTCTCTGACCAAGGGCAGCAGCCCCTTGGAAGGTGCTTCCCTGCAGGAAGAGCTGAGCTGATCCCCTGCACCAGGACTGCTGTCACTGCTGGGGCTCTCTGCAAAAGACTGCCTGGAGGCAAGACAGCTCACTCATCCCACAGCCTGCAGCTTGGCAAGAGCCTGTGAGGACACCTCTAGCCAGCTGAATTCCCATATGCACATTGCCATGAAAACATGGTAAAAACAACCCACAATTTCTAGGACCTTCTTGTATTTGCTTCCTTGAAAGGTAGCTACACTGAGTTTTTGCCATAAACCAACCAAGTCCATGGCAAGAGTCTGTCAAATACAAACAGTGTCAGGCAGGGAGGCAGTAAGACCATGATATTAGGATGGCCAGGTTTGCATGCGCTGTGGGACAAGGTGAAACGGTCCTAACCCTCTACTCTACATCTTCCAGCTGAAGGATCCAGCCATCCACATGAAGAATGATTTCCAGCAACTTTTCCCGGGATGTAACAGTTCCCACAGTGTAAAAAAGGGAGACTTTCCCAGCACATACCTGCAGAGCCAGTGGGGACCAGCAGCAAGTGCATCAGTTCACATTCATGTGGATTAGTTTAAACTGGTGATGAAAGCAGACCTAGCCATGGCATGGAGCATCTGAGCTGCACATGCATCCAGGAGATGTATCCAGTACTGCTGACTCTTTTGTACAGATGTTGCCTCTACTCGATGAGCAATGATAAGAAGTGTAGAATGTCAGACTTTTTAAGTGCAGCAACTGTTTGCTCCTTGAACTTCAGTCAGATCCTTAAGATAAAGACAGAAACACGCTCTTCATGAATCCAAAATAGTCCTCAAATCAGTTTTGAGTAAGAGAACCATAATGAACTCTCTCCTTCCATGTCACAGTGAAAATGGGAATTTAAATTATTAAAAAAAAAAAAAAAAGAGAGGGAACATCAAGTTCACATGGAATTGTAGTAACACCTGGTTGAATAGCATTAATGACTTCCAACTGTCTAAGAAACAGATGTGGGAGCGCTTAGGCTTCATATTACAGCTCAGATTTGAGGTTTTTCAGAGCAAGCTGTACAGTTCTGGATTCATATGGGATAGAGAACAGGCACTGAGGATGTTTTTTGTGTTGGTCTAGCAGAAATAGAAAGTAAAAGTAAAATGACCTGCCTTTGATATGTATTACTTTATATACTTTCATTTACTTAGGGCTTACTTTTGTATTCTATAAGCTAAATTTCTTGGGAATTGATAAATAACAACTTCCTGGGATGTTTTCACCCCTGTAAAATCTTGGCATGTTGTCATGATCTCTCAGTGAACATAAGGCATTCAGACAGAGTTTCCCACCCTCCCCACCCCCACAGAAAACTGTTTGGAAAAGACTCATGATGAAGAAGGCCCAGTGTGTGCTATGAAGCAAGAAGAAGGGGAATAGCTTTTCTTTGGACAGTTATGTTTCTGTGAATCATGAACACAGAATTATCAGACATCATAGGTCACTCAGAAACATGGAGAAAACCCAACACATTATTAACTCTTTTAGTGCTACTGGGGTAGAGCCAGGCACATGCAGCTCCCTGGATACACTCTAATAGCCTGTGGATAAAAAAAAAAATCAAAAAAAAAAAACCCCAAACTGTGGCAAGGAGCAGTGGAAAACCACCAGCAAGTCAAGTGAGAATCCATTTGTGATGCTGTGCCTTATGTCACTTCTACTATAAATTATTCTTTCTCCCACCATTACCCCCTTTAGTTTTTTGTTAAATTTTGTGGGGTTTGGGGGGGGTTTCTGTCAATATTAAAACTAACACGTGTTAGTTATCATGGTATAAAGGCACATTTATCAAAAGAAGACCAGCCCTCTGCTCCTGCCCAAGGCATACCTAAGCAAGTTTGCCTCAAGATAAAACTAAAATTGCCTCGACTTCATTGCATTTCTATCTCAGGATAGCTATGTTAGTTAATTTTTTTTTTATGGTGCAGATAAACTTTTACACTGTGTTTTTCAGCAAACTTTAAAGTGAGAATCATATTTATAGCTTTGGAACTGAAGCTGGACATTCATTTCCATAAAATGAGTCATAATAAACACTGATTACTTATCAAAGGTCAGTGCAGAATTGATTCATTGCTGATCACTTCTTTCTTGACTTCTCATATTTCCCTTTTCATCCATATTTTATATCTTTATTTTGGCTATACTAAGGTGAATCAATGTGGCAAAGAGAGAAAATTAACTCAGTAGAAGATGTTTTCTACAATCTTTCATCCCTGGAAATGCTTTTAATTACTAGAGTCATTTACTCTTTATGTAGTGGATTTATTGAGCTCTAGACAATCTTACAAGATTTCATCTGAGGCAGCACACTCACACATCACTGAAGTGCTGGTGATAGATGTTTGCTGCTGATGTTGTAAGCAGTTTAGAACCAGATGTAAGCACTGCTTTTATGAATTTCATTTTCCTGACGTGTGTCTCTCTAAAACCAGAAAGGCTGCAGGTGTGATCCCAGCCAGGATCATCAACATGCCAAAGTAGCATCACTGGGACACCATTAAGACAGAAGAAACATGGATTTTTGACAAACTGTAAAACAGCAAAACACAGCAGAAGGAAAGAGATGAGGACATCCATCTGCCTTAAGCAACAAGGACACCTCCTTCAATGACAAGATGTGGCCACATCTAACTGAAGATAGATTACATTCTTCTGAAAACTTTCAGAATAATAATACCTGCGGAAGGAGAGGAGAGGAAAATTAAACATTTTTTCCCATGCACATGATGACTGATAGCTAAATAATAGTCTAAGAGAGAGTTCAAAGGCAGAAAAATACAGTTCTGGGCACGTGAGCATGTGTGATGAAGATTATTATTTTAGTGGTGCCACAAGATAATTGGTCAAGGCTAGAGGGAAAATACATACAATTTGTGCAGATCTTGGAAAAGAAAAGATGCAAAAAATGGTGCTGATGAATGCTAATGTGAATTTCTGTAGGCTGCTTGTGTGAAAAAGGGAAAATTCCCCTTTGTCTCCATTGGGCAGGTATGGCATGTCTCACCCAGCCATGATAGGTAGGAGTTTCTGTGCTGTGTTACCTTGTCTGAGAATTTGAACAAATTGGGCATTATTGCAGGTGTGCTTGGATATTTAAGGCTTCTTCAGGAGGACCTGGTGGATGTTTCCTCAGTCTATGAGGGAAGCAGGGCAGAGGATCAATAGAGCAGTATATCCATGCATGCACCACATGCTGTCAGGTATAAGTGGCCTCCTATCCTCAGCTGGATGGCCACAAGACCTTAGATTTCTAATCTGTGCCCCGTCATCTTAATCAGTTAATGAATACTAATTAAGCCTTACAAGCATAACAAGCCTTAGAGTTAAATACCAGGGGTGTGTTTGAGTTGGAGTGGGATACAGCAGCTGGTAGCAAGCAAAACATAGCTGCTGTAACAGAAAAGGCATCTAATGAAACTCCACAAAAATAAAATTCTTTCAGATTATTTGCCTCCTCCATCACATCCTGTTTATGTTTTAATCACTTTCTCTAGACTCATACTGACACTCCCTCTTGCTGCCTTACCACCAGATGGACTTTAATAAACTGTTATTATACTTGGAAGCACTTTCCTAGCTCTTCAAAATTGCTTCTTGTAGTACTTACATGTGTGATGCAGAGCTATCAGCCTCCGCAGTCATACTTACTGCTAAAATTGAGCAGCATATAGCAGCTTGTTTGTTTGGGTTTTTTTAAAAGAATATAAGTTATCCTAGGTATTCCCCTGTTTCTTTCCAAGCCACTATTTTCTCTGTTCACCCTACAACATATAACAGTCCTCATGTTCCTCTTGAACACCTATGGGAGTTCAAGAATGGGCAGGAAGAATGTGAATATTAATCTGCATTCTCTGAATTGGCCAACTGGTGGTATGAAATTAAATTCCTTCCCCTCCCCTCCCCCTATGAAAGAGCCATTCAGATAGACAATCCTTGTTTCTTTAAACTTCAACCAAGGGTTCTTCAGCTGGAAATGTTATAGGGATGTAGGTGAACAGGTTGCTTGAGAGAAGAATGGAATGTTGTCTCCCTCTCTTAAGACTTTTCTCCAGAAAGCAAAGGCACAGTATATGACCATTCCTCCTGGGTGTCATTTGGTCCAATGGGATGGAAACTGATTTGTGACCCAGAATAACTCTATAAACTCTAGGAGCTGGCAGGGATGATTTAGCAGTCTCAAGGAAAGGAAAAAGGCCTTTCAGGGAAAGGAAATAGTGCAACATTCCTTGATCACTAATGACAGTCTCCAAAAAGGCCTGCTGGGCCCCTTTGGCACATAACTGCCATCAGGAACTGAAAGGGCATTCCCAAAGAGTAGAAATGAACCTCGGTTGATGGTTCCTGAGAAAACAGCTTCTGTTCCTCCTGTGAGCCATGGCACCCTTACTATTGAAAAAACCACAAATGTTCCCTTACAGAGAGTTCAACACATACGAGTGTTGAGGTGATGTCATTCTTTTTTTTGTATTTTCACACAACTCCGCAATTCAATGCCCTGTTCAGGAGCTCGAATAACACTTGGCTTGGGAAATTTTCTGCGTAAATTAGCTCAGATTTGGAGGGATTTCTAGCACTTGTATTTCATTCTGACCTGAATGCTACTACAGTGATGCTACAGGAAACAGAATTTAGGACAGAATTTCATAATTACTATTGCTATTACCAGGTGAGATTTGGAAAAGAATCCTAGAAGGCAAAAATCACCTTCCAGACACTGTGTTTGTGTGCATGGTTGTGTTTCAGGTAAGCAAGGAATAAGGCTAGTATGTAGCATTCCATGGTATGTTTTTGTCTCATGGGATGCCAGTTTCAGACATTTCCAGCTCTTTGTTCCCCCTCGACTCTAGGTCCCATCTCCACACTGCTGTTCCTGCCTCCTCAGTCAGTCACACCAAGAGCAGTATCAGCTCAGCCAAAAGGGAGGCAAGGAGGCAAGGAGGCAAGAAATCTTAATGTCTTTACTTCTGAAAAAAATGCATTAGAGAGATATATCCTTGAGAATTCAGCAGTGAAACACTGATGAGTGGCTCTGTTGCTGAAGACAGAGTAAGTTACCATTGATTCGGTGGCAGTACAGCAGGGGGTTTTTATGAGATGTCACTGGTAGTAAAAAGTTGTGGCAAACCTTAATTTTTGTTATTCAGATCCACAGCAGTGGTCCTGAAATCACAAAGCAGGTGGTTTGTTCAGGAGAAATAATAATTACAGCAGCAGTAACTGAGCAGGGTACTCAACATTTGAAGAACTGGCTGCATGGTTGGGCTCAGAGGGGCTGGCTAAATGTTCACACTTCAGCTGGAGACTGGGTACAGGTCCAGTTCCACAGGGATCGGCACTGGGACCTACTTGTGATGTTTAGTACCTTTATCAGCGGCCTGGAGGATGTGAAGGAGTGCACCTCTACCAAGTTTGGAGATGAAGCCAAACTGATGGCAGCAGCTAATACTCTTGGGGACATTCAGAGGGACCCAGACCAGCACTAAAAATGGACCAAAAGGAGCCTTATGGTGTTCAACCAGGATAAAGGCAAAGGCTTGCATTTGGCATGGACTAACCCCCTGCGCCAGTATGGGCCAGGCCAGGGAGCCTATCCAGAGCCTTCTGGATAGGATCTGGTGTTCTGGTGGCTTTTAGGCCAAACGTGATCCATCAGGGAGTCCTGGTGGGGAGAAAGGCTGCCAAGCATCATCAGCTATATGAACAGAAATATGTCCAACAGACCAAGGAAACAATTTATTTCCTCTGTGCAACTTTTAAGGCCAGTCCCAGAATATTGCATCGTATTTTGGGCCCCCAATGCAGGAAAGAAATGGACAAACTAGAGGGAGTTCAGGGAAACCCTCCCAAGGCAGTGGGACTGGAGCACTTGCCACAGGAGGAGAGGCTGAGGGAGCTTTGAAGGCACCTGATGCCCAACTAACACAGAGCCATTTTATCACCAAATGTGTTCTTTACTAAGCATGCTGGTAATTTTGGTTTTATATTCTCCTTGGGTTTGAATTCTCTACTCCAATTTGGCCATACAATCCAGTAGCTATTTCATTATGCCAGAACAGTTGAATTTGCTTTGTAATTACACTATTTTGCAGGGACAATATTAATTACAGATATTCTTCAGTCATGTGTCTGTGAGGTACTTATTTATCATTAAAGAAATATTACTCTGCTTCTTAAAACATTGTTTTATAATTGTAACATAGAATAATTCTTTATAACGATTACTTACCACATATCTGCAGTGAGAATATATGTAGTGGCCTGCTTCAAGAGCATAAAGCAACCATGAAAAGTTTGTAACAGTATCGAATAAAGGGCAAAATTAGATATTTTAACATATTACCTTCACTGTATAATGCTACTTGTTTTTTCCTTATGCATGCAAACTAAAGTCTCTGCTAGGCAATGCTTGAGTGCCAAAATATTTTTTTTTCTTTAGGATTTTTCATTTGGATGATTGCAGACTGTGATCTGCATGTCATTTCTTACATTGGTGCGTGCTTCTAAGAAACTCATGTTTCTTATGAGCACATAAATGGCCATTTCTGGGAAGCTACAATCTTGTTCCTCTTTTTTGATGTCCATTGTCTGTATAAGATTCTACTCTGAATCCCTGCAGAGGGATTGGAGGAGTAATCTAGAATCACTCAGTATTATTTCTTTTCAGTGGTGACACTGATATCAAGTTCAAGGAATTCACTGTGTGAGAGTATTTATGGTGAATGAGAGGTTATTTCTGACAAGTAATTCAAACTTGCAGTACTATGTGTCTTCTTCTCCTTGTCTCTCCAGAGGTTACAAGCATGTGCTTAGGTATATCCACACCTTCCCTTTCTTAATATTTGCTCATTTTATGCACAAGAAATTCTGAGCATGGTCGAAGCTGTTAAAAACCTCTAGTGGCCCATAAAAAGAAGTGGGTGGGATTCTTTTTAACCTATAAAGGCTTTGTTAATTTCCACTACCCATATTGGATTTTATAGAGGAATTAATTTATTTTGAAACACCAGCAAAGTGATTCTTGTATGAGGTCAAGAAAGATCTGAAGTATTGAAGCTATTGATGGTTGAGTACAACGGGCTGGCTTAGGGTTCAGCTGACACAATGTGGCTGTCTTGCAGTCTAGGTGTTCACAGAAGACCCAGATGCCTCCACTCTTCCCAGATCAATAGAAAGAAACAATTCAACTTATCCTATAGCATTTGCTCAAGACAGGTCAGATTAAGAACTCATTTTTTTGCCTCTGGTGTCAGACAGAGTCTACGGTGACAAATTCCTACATCCACATGGTAGATGTCCAATATGAGATAGGAGAACTCTCTCTCCAGATATCCCATAATTTCCTCAGAGTTTCAAGTTGAAACAAACAAAATCAGGAACATTTTGCTTCACCTGTTTTTGCAGTGATTTAAGAATGAAAATGCATTAAGAGATTGAGAGCGCCAAACATTTTCAAAGCAGTCAAAGAGCAACTGCTGAAGCTTCTGAGTACCATGTTTGTAATGGAGCTGGGTAAGGTGACAGTTTCTTGAAATCTGGAGAGTTTAATGCAAGCCGATCACTTTCATTTAGTTTTAAAAGAATATATTACTTGAAAGAGCATTCTCCTTTTTTCCAAGACTCCTTATGACTTATGACTCTTCAAAAATTTTCTGATCCATTTATTTCTAATAATGTCTGCTCCAAAGTTCTAAAAAATTCTTTCTGTTGTATTCTGGTCCTGTTTCCATTTTAATCCAAAATCTTTTTAATGGATAGTCCTCTAGGGAACATGGATACAATATTTAAGACAGGAACATATTTAACCTTTGCAAAGGGCAAATTCTAATGCTATTTTGTAATCTGCTGCTTGCCTAATCCAGCATCCATATCCTTTGATCTGATTCTATTTACCTGGTGACTTCTTCAAAGTTTTAGGAACATATCCAGTGGAAGAGCTTCCACTGGTTTCTGTAGGCTTCATTATGGCTTAAATCTGCATATTTATCTGTAAAGAATCTGTATAAAATAATTCTAACATTTGAAGTGCTGGACCATATCTGCTCAGGCTCTGGAATTCTACCTTGTAACTGCAGAGTCAGGTCCATTCTTATGGATCATTCTTATATACAGAAACACAGAATGAGTCAGGTTGGAAAAGACCACAGTGGATCATTTGGCCCATGCTCAGCAAGGTCATCTTGGACTACATTGCATAGGATTGCATCCAGACAGTTCCTGAACATCTCCAGTGAGGGAGATTCCACAGCTTCTCTGGGTAAACAGTTCCAGGGCTCAGTCACACACAGTAAAGAAGTCCTTCCTCATTTTCAGGTGGAAATGCACCTGAAAACTTCTGGTTTTGCTGTTGTCTCTTGCCTTATTGCTCAGCACCACTGAGAAGAGCCTGGGCCCATCCTCTGACTCCTTCCATCAGACACTCACAGACACTGATGATTTCCCCTCTCAGTCATCTCTTCCTGAGGTTCAACAGCCCCAGATCTCTCATAAGAGAGATGCTCCAGTCCCTTGATCATACTCATAGCCCTCCACTGGACCCGCTCCAGGAGCTCCATTGTCTCTCTTGTCATGAGGAGCCCAGTACTGGACACAGCACTCCAAATGTACCTCACAAGAGCTGAGTAGAGAGGAGAACACCAACTTTGACCTGTATTCCAGAATGTCACTGGCGTTTTTGGCCCCAGTGCACACTGCTGGCTTGTTGGCTGGATGGCTTGTTGTCCACCTGGATGCCCCAAGTCCTTCTCCACAGAGCTGCTTTCCAACAGCTCAGACCCCAGCCTAATCCATGGGGTTATTCCTTCCCAGGTGCAGGTCCCTGCTTCTGCTTTTCTTGAATTTCAGACAGTTCTTCTCTGTCCTGTCTCCAAACAGGCTCAAACTTCCTTTTGAGTTATTCAGGAGTGACAAAAATTTCTTTAATGTGGAAAAGTGTATTTATAAAGGAACTAAAATGAGTAGGCTGCTGCTACTAGGCTGTACTGTGTTATTTTCAGTATGCTACTTTTAAAAATAACATTTTGAAAAATGATAATACCATCTTGTAGAGAAAGCATTGCTTTCATATGCCATAAACTCTGAAAATTCTTGAGAAAAGCTGTAGATTTTCCCTGCTCCTGACTGCAGCTACTCAGAGGGTGCTTGAAAACATTGGGCGTAAGCCAAGGGGTTCATAAGTTCCTTGCCACAAGGGATTGATACCACATTTGTATAAGAGGCTAATGAGTCTTTGCTTAACAAAGAAAATTATCAAGATGAGATGAAAATCTAATGCAATCCATTCTGCTTGGAAGAGTACCCAATTTTTAGCGAAGTGCCTGAGGGGAAGAGAAGATGCCTCACTTTGATCATGAATGATGTCTGAAATCGGCTGAAAATTTTGCAAAAGTTTCCTTGCCTTACCTGCTTGGAACCACTTCTGTGGGCTGTGAAGTGGGATGGCTATAAAAAGTTTGAAGATGGTTTAGTGGGTGAGGTCATGTACCAGAAAGAACAGGTGATTCCACCTGTGTTCCTGTGATCTGAAAATTCAGATCTACCAAGACCATATTTTTTTTGGTTGTCTGAAAGTGAAACTGCATTTTTCTGCAGTTCTCCAGCTCAACGGATTTATTTTCCAGAATTCCTTTTTCTCCTCTCTTCCTAAGCCTTACATAATGTCCCAAGACACAGGCAGCTCATACATCACCGCTCCCCCAGTCAGTGCTGTTCCCCCATTTGTTTCCTATTTTGACTCACAGGGAAATGGTATCTGACTTTCCCAGGGGAAGGTAGTGTTCCCTGACCTTAGAGTTCCTAATGTTTTGACTAAAGCAGCAGGTTAGAGACACACTTAAATGGTGTGTACTTTTCTTAGATGAACTCAGACTCAGTGAGTCTTGGCGTGGGATTCATTAGGTCATATTAAAATGAATCCATGCAAACCAGGTCTGAAGCAAAACAATCAACAACCATTTTCAGTCTGATGATGATGAGTTCACATACATTGACTTTTCTTGATTACCAGTTTCTAGTTCACTTGAATGCTAGTTACTTTCCTTCACTAAATGCATGGATACAACTCCATTTTTATGTTCACACCATCTGTATCAAGTTTGTCCTTAGCAGTAAGCTATTGCATTTCCTTTACCTCCAAACATGTTGCTTAGATAGTCAAATAAGAAATGGTTTAAAGTGCAATTGACCTAACTCCTGAGAGAAAGCATTCTTACAAAATCTAGATACTTTTGTATAAATTAATTAAGATTAATAGATATTAATAAACCTATTTGAACCATGGTCTCAAGAAGTTTGACAAGGTAACTCTTTTTGAACATGCTAAATGGAAAAACACTTTTAGAGAAAATATTTGTCAGTGAGGTCTAATATGTGATTCTGTTTTGTTGAAAATACCCATGTAGATAAATTTTTTATCTGAAGAAATTTGTTAACAGATGTTCAAAGTGAAAGAGCCATCCAGTCTGAATTGCTAACAGATTAATTGTAGGCATCATGTGAAATATGACTAGGAGTCACTGTTTCCCCAGCAACATTCTTGCAAAGGACAGCAATAAATCTTCACGGAGAGAAACAGGCATTATTATTACAGAAATTTTTGTTCATGCAAACCGTTTTGACAAAGGCCTGGGGTGTACTTTGGGAAGTCTAAGGTCATTATAAAAAATAACAAGTTAAAGCAAAATTGTGTGCTAAAATTAGTGTGTGTCACTGGAAGAATCGTTTAGAGTCACTGGTATGTTTTATTGGAGCAAGATACTTATGTCCTCAAAATATTTAAAAATGAGAATGAACTGATTAGAGTAGACAATTTAGATATGCCTTCCAGGGAGTAGCATCCCCTGAGGTGCTCTGTAAGGGCTTCTAATTCTCTGGCTTGCTTCAAATTTTTAAGCAGTGATTGTCATGCATAGGCATATAATGCACCAGGCACAGACACCTCAGCTCTTTCTTGCTTCCCACAGGGACTGCCTCGCCCAGCTTCCTGACCACAGAGGCAGAACTCCTTCTTCAGAGGTGTCTGAAACCAATCTGAATGCTATTTAGTAAAAACGTCCTTGGTAATTCTCCAGAATGAGTAGGAACATTATCTCAGGGAAATCCTCCCCTTCCATTCAGAAGCTGTCTCTCTTCCAGTTGGCAAACACATGTCCTGTTCTCCCACCCTGCAGAACATCACCACGTCCTGGGATAACGGCAGAAAGTCCAAGTTTACATGGGAAAGCTATACTGGGAAAGCAAGATGTGTATTTTTAGATATTACAAATGAGATTAAGCAGTAGGAGATGGGGAAGCGTTAGAACTATGTGACCTCTCAAATCTCTGTGGACCAGCTGCTTGGGAACCTTTCAGATGACAAGATACACCACACTGTGAGCACATGTAACCCTGATGCTGTTTCCCTTTGAATCCCCAGACTATTAATTCCTTAGAAAAATTTAATTTAAAAAAGGAAAACAAACCAGCCCTCTCCAGAAATAGTAGTGCTCTTCTTTTTTTTTTTTTTTTTTCCTTTCTTTTTTCCAGAGGGATATTTTCATTGCTAATTTTTTAACAGTTTTTGGGGTTTTTTTCAAGGTGCCCTTGAAACTTCAATGTTTTTGGCAGGAATACTACAGTGTGCTAGCATCAGAAAGAAGGGAGCACTCTAGATCCTGTTTCATGCCAGCATAAATCAGGCAAGCGTTTTCTCTTTTGGCAATTTTGGTAAAAATTTTGCAGGTGGGTGATCTCACATGTATTTTAGTTTAATGTGGATCATGCTGGCTGGAGTTTGGAAACAACAAATATTTTGAGAACCTTAGCTGAAAAGAAAGGATTTTCTTTTT
Source organism: Brachypodius melanocephalos (assembly GCA_013398615.1). Classification (NCBI taxonomy): domain Eukaryota; kingdom Metazoa; phylum Chordata; class Aves; order Passeriformes; family Pycnonotidae; genus Brachypodius; species Brachypodius melanocephalos. The sequence continues at coordinate 65,992,304 of VZSR01003803.1, read as the reverse complement.
CTCCACTCAACTGAAAATACAAACTTGGCAGGCAGTAGTCATGCTTGGCCATATCACTCAGTCACTATTGAGACAGAAATGCCCTTTTGCAGAATTCATCCAACAGTGTCACTGAGAAGGAGGGATCATCCTAGTGCAGACAAGACAGAAAGGACAGGATGAAAATAACATTTTCCAGCCCTTCTAACATTTTGCTCATGTATTTTTTTGAGTTTTGTGCATTCCAAATATTAATGGGAATTACTTGTCGCCTCCAAATCTGTAGTTGAAGTACTGGGAATAAGATACCATGTTTGGTAAGAATAGTTTTGATTCAAAATGAAAGTGAAGCCTTGTAAAAGTACCAGACTATCCAACTTCCACTATCATTATCTTAATTGCCCTTGAGTAATGTAAATAGCTTCTGTGGACACATTATATATTTCATCAAATTTAAATTTTGGACCTTTTGTGAATGTCTATTTAATTCATCAGGCATCTCAAGAATGTGGAAAAAATTCACTTAGTGAATTATTTGAATCTCGGTCTGAATAGAAATGATGATATCCAAAAAACAAATCCAATCACCAGTCTCACAGCCAGTTCCTGGCAAGAAAAATCAGATCATTTTTCATAGACTCACTGAAGGGTATTATAGCCAAATACGAGGATTCCTTTATGTAAATTTTAACTCAAGACCAGGGCCAGGAGAAAAATTATGAGTTACTATTAATAATTACATCATTAATAAAATAAATTGCTATTTGAATTGACAGCATTATAAGGAGAGGAGAATGAGCTCTACTGCTACTGTTGGAAATAAATCAAGCAAGTAAAAGACAAAATAATTTTCCAGTAACTTTCTGGAGTCTGTTGCTAGTATCCCCTGCTCCTACAAGGTCACCTGTCTGATGGAAAAATTAGACATCCACAATGGGAGTCAACACAAAATCAACGAGAAAACTTTTGGTGTGTGGGCAGATGAGAAATCTATAGAGAAAGCAAGAGGGTCTAAAGAATCTGATAGGAGCCTTCCCCACTTGTGTGACTTCAGTTACAAAATCACAGCATTGGCACGATATTCACTTTGGCTTGCTAACAATTTGTCTCCTCCCTGTTCCCAGCAGTTCCTGTACAGTCTAGATGGCACAAAGGACATATTGTTGAGATTGCCTCCCTTATCAACATGGTGGCAAATGATATGCAACTTAGTTTACAAGAAACTCCAGTGTCACTTTTTCTTAATTTGCCTAATACAGAAGAAAAAGGCAAAGCCACAGTTTCTGTCCTAATTTTCACTTTCTGCTTATTCTTCCCTTTTCTCTCTCCTTGTTCTCTTTTTTTTTTTTTAAAGAAGTCTGTTCAAAATAATGGCATGCACTTAACTGAGACATCGTTAACAGCAAGATGTGGCAGAAGTGTGTTTTGTTGAACAAGTGGAACAGAAAAACTAGTTCCCTTGATTTAAAACTTTCAATATTTTAAGTCTAATTGGTAAAAAGACTATTTCTTGTAAATTATATCACTAGAGCCAATCTTATATGACTTCCCTTAGCTACCACTGGCTTCTGAAGGAGCTCTGTGTGTTATGGTTTTTAGGACTGACTGTTTTACCCAGAGATGTAGAGGGAGTCACCTTGCAATTATTGAAGCTGAGCTAATCTGCAGCATCTGCCTGGGTGAGATCAAACAATGACATCAGTACACCCAAACTCAGATCATTGGGCTATATGTCTACAATTATATTCAATCACACACATAATATTAGATGCTATTTCAAAATCTGTAAAAATATATGTGTATTTTCCAGAAAACTCCTTATTTTGCTTGACCTGGTAGGCCAGCCAGAGCAATCCCATGCCCACACCAAGGATGGGCTGAGATGCCATGTAGACTGAGACAGTGATCTTCCAGCCTGGCCCCTGGTCTGTGCTCCAGCCCCACTGCCTGCTTCAGAGCTGAGCCCCACAGGAGTACACAGGCATGAGGGCAGATGTGGCCCTGGGACTGACAATGGAGCACTTCTGATTCAAGTTCCTCTCTTTGGCATCTCACCTTGTTCAGAATGTATCAGCAGGATTTTTTAATGACAAGTTTTAACAACATAGATGAATCTTTCCTGAAGAGAGAACTGATACCATGCTTATTGTAAGCTTTATTGTGTGTGAACTGTTAAAATGCATGAGTGGTTATATCTTTGTTTTGAAGGTCTTTGTCCCTGATGTCCCTTTGTCCCTGTTATTAATATATTGCTTTATTACCAATCCAAGAACATGTGGCCAAAACCAAGTCTTGTGTACCAGCTCTTAATTTATGTTTTGCTTTTAATCTTTTAAATAATTCTACCACACTTCTCAATTTAATTTATACACTTGATGGTTTTTGACATAGGAATTCCTTTTTTCTTTGTGGTCTTGAAGGAATTTTGGTTCCACAAAGGCCACACAGTTTATCAAAATGAAACAAAGTAGAGAACTTTCTTGAAAGACTGGGACATCTATCAAATGCAATTGTTTGGCTGGTACAAAAAACCCCAACCCTACTACACAAAACATTTTAAGGTATTTTGCAGATATTTGCTACTGCATACCTCCAATGATGAACAGCACTTTCTGTGATGAATGACAGCACAGGAAATGCTCCTCTGCAAAGTGCAGAGGCTGTGCTGATTTGGGGACCCAGCCTAGGAGTGAAAGGATGGCTGCTGTGTGTGGAGCAAGCAGGTCTGACAGAGCATCCAGGGACACCAGTGAGGAGAACAGGCACAGGTGCCCATGCCCCAGGGCAGTCATGCTGCCAGATCACATTTAGTACCCTATCTAGCTAAAAACCTAGTTAAAAATCTAAAATGAGTATAAATCAGAGATTGTGTTTTTTCCTGCTGCTCACTTGAATCCTAGGACTCATCAGGAAACAACAATTATTCCAGGGTGATTCAAACAGAACTCAATCCAGCCTTTCAAATATGCATGGGGCAGCAGCAGTTTTAGATTCAGACTTCCCACCATGTAAATTATTTGGGTTTTTTCCCTCAAATAATTGCCAGTTCACATCTTTACCCATTATAAACCACTTAATTTTCCTGTGGTTATGTCAGTTTATGCCACTGAAAATCCAGTCTGATGACATAATTGGAAATATGGGATAAAATGGTAATCTTCAAGAGTATCATAGTCTCATCACACAGATGTTTCCATAGTAACATAACCATCGTGATACAACCATGCTGAATGAGGTTTTAATGTGATTTATTTCCTCTTTTATGTTTTTGTTTTTATTTTTTAATGAAAGAATTTGAATGGAAACAGTATAGAAATAAGACTAATTGATCCACAAGTGCAAGGAAGGATTTGACAAAGTATACATGACAACATATCCAAGGAGGACATATAGATCTTAGGAAAAAGAAGAGGGAATATGATCTCCCTCTAATATACATGTATTTTAGATTAAAAACCCTTGGCCATATTCATGTAGATGTATAAAAGCCTCCACCAAAAGCATTATACATTCTTTACAAGTATTACTGTTCTCACCAACCAAATAGAATATTAAAGTGCTAAATCAGCTGCCTCTGCCTCACCTGTCACAACCAGAGCCAATCTCCTGACATAATCACCCCAAGTCAGGGAACATCCTTGCATAAGCTGTTCCCCAGAGTCTCACTCCCAAATGCCAAAGTCTTTGATCAGTAGGACTAATGATGCCTGGTTTCCTAAAGCTTTGTGTCTCAGGTATACAATGCACTGCAATTTCTAACCAAAGCATTTTTTACATTTATGGCAGTAATGATAGCTCTTCTGTATGGAATCTCTGCCATTTAATAAAAATTGGGCTCATTCATCTCCCAGTAGGAGAACTGGCAGGGTCCCCTTCCTAAAACTTTTTTTGAAAGTTTTAGAAAATTAATATATTTGAGATTATTATCCTATCAAACTCCACCTCATAGAAGGTGGCTGAAATTGATGGGCTGAAAAGTTGTGAAGTGCAAGTGGGCAGATGTGTACACTTGCTGTGAAGACATATATTTCTTCCTGATGAAAAAAGATAAATGAACTTCACAATGTTCAAAGGGTACCTGAAAAACAAGAAACTAAAACTTTTGTAGGTTAGTCATCTCACCTGTAAGGTCCTTCACCAGTTGTGTGCTGCCCTGCCCCAGATCTGATGTGCACTGAAAGTGCAGAGATGGTGGGTTGACAGCCACTGGCTTGGAAAATGTTGAGAGCTGAAGGATCTGTGCAGGAGAGGAGAAACTACCTCTGAAGAGGGGAACAGATCACCAGAGGCAGGACCAACCTAATAGCTACTTAAGTTACCAGAAGAAATTAATTCTCTGCCTGCATGAAAGCATTGCTACCTTGTTTGGATATTTACCAGGGCAGAGTGATTGTAGGAACTTGGAATGATTTGTGAAGCACTTAGTGTACAGCTATGCAAATAAAAATTGTGAATAAACCAGACATTATCAACAGCCACATATTGCTACAGATAAGATGGGGACACATTAGTTTTCTAAACTGAATGTATTTAATTCGGATTTGCGTAGTCTCTTCAGTTTTACCCACTGCTGGAACTTCAGTTGGGTTTTTTCTGAAGCCTTGACTGAGATCTTCAAACTAGCTATCCCTACTTTTCCACAGGAAAAACCAGGAGAAATTGCTACTCTTCCGAACCCTTGTGTGCTCTTCTCCTCACAGAAGGTTCTGCCTTCTCTGTGGAGAGGAGTCCTGCCCTGTCATGAGCTCCCAAGCTGACCTCCTGGCAACACATCAATCCTGGCAACACAGGGATCTTCATTCTCCTCCAGTCTTTCCCCTGAGGTGCTGCCATAGTGAGCCAGGAGGCTGCACAGCCCCAACACAGGCTACAGCAGCTCCTTGCAACTCAGGTTTTCAGGGTTTAAAAACGGCCCAGTTCCTAGATTTGATGCAAGTAAACAATACCCTTTCTGCTAGCCCATCACCACTGAGATGTATTGATTTTGTTCCTGAGCTGGTGGGTTGTTTTTAACGCTAAGAGCAGCAGAAATAGGGAGTGAATGTGATGCTGCACAGTTCCCTGTCTCTGACGTGCTCTCAACATCACAGCTGGACCCTTAGGAGATGGCATAACACACTCTTCACATCTCTGTGAAATTGAAATCTTGCACAGACTTACTGCCTGAATTCTACTCCACTTTACGTTCAGCACACATTTACAAAAATATCCAGATTTGGGACCAAACAGAAAATCAGATGTGCCAACCTGCGAGGATACTGGGTTGGAACAGAGAAATGTCTAAGCTCCCACATGGACAGCAGCAGCCCTCCCATAGGCCATATCCCCTCCAACAGCAAAATTTGCCCATGTGGAGAGACGGGAGGAGTCTTCCAGACCTGCTCCAGAGCAAGCTGAAATCAGACAGGTGATGGCATCACAAGCTAACCTCAGAATCAAGGCACGCAGTAAATCCAGGCTTGTAGCTCTTACCCATGGGCAGAGATCAGGTGTTAGGTACAGAATATACTCCCTATGCTAAAATTTCTGTTTGGTCTAACTATTCCACATTACAGCTTTTGTTGAGCCCTTCAAAACAACCTAAGTCAACAAAGCATTTTTGTCAGAAGGGTAAAAGAATACAATTTTGCAAGTACAAAATGAAACAAGCTTTATATTGAAGGGTGTCTGCATGGGTAAATAATTGTTTTGGTTTTAAGCCCAAAATTTAATAGACCATAAATCTAATAATATGGTCTACTGTCTTTAGGCATTTTTAGAAAAAAATCACAATATTTATTTAGAAGTGTCATTTGTTGACCATGTTTATTGTTTTGAGCTTGGTTTTTGTTCGGGTGGAATTTCACAACAAATTTTAGAATGTGTATTTTTAGTGTTTATTGCTGCCAGCTGTAGGACAGAATAGACAATATTATTATGGATTACAGGATCAATAATCCACGTACTAAGAAGGATTTATGTAAGAGACCATAACAGCTTAAACTTCAATAAATAACAAGTAACACAAAACAGAAATAACAGACATTAACTAAATAGAAACAACAACATTTTCCTATACCAGAAATGTAATATTAAAATTAAAATACATTTTTAGAAAGGTAAATAGGATGCATACTTTTGATTTGTAAGAGGTTTAAATACATATTTGCATGAATTGAAATATGTTTTGAGGTCTGAAAGATCAGAACAAAAGGAGCTTTGCTTGCCTCTGCCAATTTTATCTGCTTCCATGATAAAAAAGATTTTTTTCGTTTTTGCTGTTTGAAGCTCAAATCACAATCCCTGAGGGAATTCATGAGGCTGCAGAGGAGGTGAAAATAACCTCTACATTTGAATACTACAAGAGCCAAGACATCACAAAGGTATATTGGAGCTGACGTTTCATTCAGGTATTTTTTTTATTTCCCCCACATTCCTTTTTATGTGCAGTAGTGCACTTCCTCTTTTGCAGAGGGAACGTCAGTCTAAACACTGAACATCCAGGCTTTCATGGTTTATAAAAAGAAGTAAATGTGAGTCAAAACAGGTTTTTTCTTCCTTTTGCCTCAGAGATATAGCAGTAGCTTTGATTTCCTTAATTACACGCATCACTCTGGAAAGGTCATAGTCTAATTCTTGTTACTATTCTGGGAGAAGAAGAAATAATTCTGAGGTTTTTTTCACCAGTTTTTACAATCCAGCAAGGGTTCCTTCTTTCTTTTACAGGAACAGCTACATCCTCCAGAGATTTGACTGGCATGTGACTAGTCAGTCAGCCGGAAATTATTTACAGTTTGATTTTTAATTGCTTCTGATAATGTGAAGGCCTGACAAATTGTAATCCAAGGATGAACCTCCCCCACATTGGGAAAATTCAGATCATTTAACACCGTGTTGCCACATCTTATTTACAAGCACACCAACCAAGCCAGGTTAAAATGTCTCTGGTTTTCTTTGGTTTGCTCTCCCATTCTGCGTGTGTAGGAAATCCTGTGCATGGCTCAAAACAAAACGACAGCAGACGGCATTTTGCAGATGACCTCCCCATGCCTCAGGGACCACCAGAGACCCCCAGGCCAAGAAGCTGCCATGCACATGGAATATGGTGATACTATCCCAGGGATGCAGAGAGCAACACATGAATTTACTTACCAGTAAACACCTGAGCTGGTGTTGGCTGGATTATGAGTGTCAGAGTGCTCTGTTGGAGGACAGCCAGAGCACTCAGCAGCGTGCACTGAGGGGGAAGAGTACGGAGAAAGCTCATCTTTTTAATTGCTGGGCAGATTTATTGCCTCCTGCAGTCAGTGGAAGTATCCATTTGGCCTTAATGTGACAACACAAGGCTCCCATGATTAGCTATCTAAACCTGTGACTTTTTGGTCAACATTAGCTGATAAAAATCTGGATCATTCCACCATTTCACTAGTTTACCCCCTTCCTTCCTTTCAGATGGACTATGAATAGTACCAACAGCTGCCCTCTTTACAGGCTGAACAAAAGCATCATTATAGTAAACCTACTTGTCAAGGTAATTTCTTTTCTTGTTTTAGTTTCCTCTGTTCCTCTGAAACAATGTGTCCAGCTTTGAACAGCAGTATGTTTGTAAATACTCTTTCAGAGAGCTGTTGTGAGAGGTTTAGAGTTCAGCAGGATACTTAGTGCATCTGGTTCTTCTTCTCAGGATATGATTACTGATGCAATTCACTCCCTGTTGATTATGTCATTGTTTCAGATAGCTGGTAATTAGGGTTGGAAAACCTGGTGATTCTTCCTGCTTGGACAGTTCTGAATTGAGTGATAATTTTGGTGATGGGAGTACCTTTAGGAACTCTTCTGGTGCGGGTGTGCATTGCCTTCCACTCATCTGTTGCCTGGGGGGGCGGAATTATCAAATTTTTTCTTTCACACCAAAGGGTATGAGGTCAGTCAGCACTCTGTGGTTTCAAAGCAAAGGAAGATATTTCTTCCTAGATGCTCATATCTGCAGTGCCCTGCAGCACCCCAGAAGACACTTGCTGACCCCCAAATGCTGCTGCTGCCTCCCAGGTGTGCTGGCAGCTCATCTGGCAGCTTTTGTCACTCCAAAAAGACAAGTTTTGTTCTCTTGGCCTCTTCCCTGTGGAATGAGTGTGCCTGGTGTTTGCTTTTGTCCGTGGGTCAGGTGTTTTGAGGAGCAATGTTCCCACCAAAACCTCTGCTGGCAGCTGAGCCAAGGCAGCCCATCTGCTTGGGGAATCCTGTAACACAGGAGGGAGCTTCATGGCTTCCCCTGGAAGGGTCTTCACCACTGAAGCAAGGATGCTGCAGCCTCCCGTCCCTCAGGAAATCCCCTGCTCCTGGGAGGAAAGATGTCTCTACTTCAGCATGTGCCAGGCTGCTGGGTTTCTCAGTCTGGCCAGCACTGGTGCCTGGAGGTGTGCAGCCCTGCCAGCCCAGCCTCCTGCCCTGGATCCCTGGGAGTGTGGCTGTGACTGAGGGAGGCTCCACTGATGGGGTGGCAGCTTCTCTGTGTCATGCTGGGACAGACTCAGTGACAGCACTTACAGTGTTAGACATTGCCCCCGTAAAACACATCCCAGAAACGTGGAACAAGGCTGGATGCTTCTCTCTTTCCTTTTAACAAGGAGAAAGAAAGATATCAAGCCTGTCCCCCAGGCTGTGCTCGACCTAATGAAATGTTTAAGTTGTTACAATTAATTTTAATAACAGCAGGTTTTAGCTCATACTGATGTTTTGGGAAAAAATTAAATTCACTCAAAAAACTTGACACGAGTGGTTCTGGTAGTTCATTTTTTCTTGCGTGTTCTTTAATAATAGCATTATTTTCTGAATTAAGGCTAAATCATTGACAGCAATTTTAGTCCTCTGAAAGGTATTTTTGGCAAGCATGATGATTTCTCAAGCGACTTTACCTGCCTTTAGTCACTTCAGAAAACAATGCCCCCCGTTTGTTATATGAATGCAAGAGCACGGCCAGAGCAGGTCAGAACAATAGTGCAGGTGACCCTGTGCTCTGTACAGTGAAGCCTGTGCCTTGGCCCAGTACAAGGAGTTCCCTAGTGTTCCCAGAAATGCTTCAGAAAGGGAGCAGGAAATGTGAGTCATTCCTGGTTGCTCTTTCCTCTCTCTTGGTGCTGTGCCTGGCTGCCAGTGCCCGGGGTCTTGCCGAGCTGGGGCGGCTGCGAGGTTTGATGGCAATCCTTGGTGCAGCCCTCATGTAACCCTTCTCACATCCAGTTGGGCTTTGACCTTGTCAGTATCCTGGAACAATAAGTTCCAGAGTTTAATTTCCACTGTGTTAAAGAGGGCTTCCTCTATTTATTTTCTGCTTGCTGCCTGCTAATTTAAGAGGTGCTCTTTGTTTTGTGCTGAGGCAGGAGAGGGCAGCTATTCCCCACCCACCATCTCCAGATCTTTTAGTATTTACACAGCTCAGCCATCCTGCCTTGAGTCCTTTCCAGTCTCAGCAATCCCAGCCTGTTTAGCATTTTCTGGCACCATTACCTTCCCATACACCTAATCACAAAACCCCTCAGCATCTTATCTAGATCTCCCCATGCTCAGCCATGTCCTGCTGTGAGGGAAAGAAAAATCTATTTTTGTTTTCTGCAATATGCTTCTTCCCTTGCCCTCTTCTAGCAGGCGATAAATCACAGGACATGCTCCTGGGAGGTTTCCCAGGGATAGTGCAGGGCTGTTGGATGGACTGACAGGTCTTCCAGAGAAACTGAGTCCTGCTCTTTAAACAGCATGGTCTGCAAAGACCTCTCCAACCAAAACCCCTGGGAGGCTTTATTCCTTCCTATCCCGATGGCTTCTCAGTGGGAAACCAGTCCCCAAAGCTTCCTCCCACCAGAAAGCATCCGAGCCAAGGAGGACGTGTGAAGAGTGCTGGGAGTTGCTTGGTGTACATGGCAGACCCCTGGTCACCCAGCTTCAGCTCAGCACCTGAGTGGAGAACATTTTACTTTTTTAATTAGAAGCTCTTTGATTTTTTTTCATTAAAAGCAAAGATTTGGTGTGTAATCTTAAGCAAATTTGCTCTTGAGTTGTGTCTTGCCGGGCAGACCATTGCCCCAGAAAATCCTGCTGGACACAGGGTTTCACAGCTTGCTCAGATGTAAGGAGAAATTTGAAGTTGTGACACCAAGTACTGCAGCGCCAAATGCCAGACCTGGAGTCATTTTAAGTCATTTAGTAATACCAGGTCTCCTTCCTCTGTTATTTGTGCTGGATTTGCTCCATGGATTTCCATTGAGCCAAACATTCCTGGGGCTGGCAGAGGAGGTGAGGAATGGAGAGGGCCCTTTGTGCATGGTGGGCAGACAGCCAGCTGTGGAGGGGAGCTGAGGACCTGGTCAAGGGACGGCAGTGACATTTACCACAACAGAAAAGCTGGCTGCAGGCACTTCTGCTTCCTTTGCTGAAGGGACAGGATGACTGGACAAGCAGCTTTTGCAGGGGAAACAGAGCAGGAGGAGAACAAATAGCTTGTTTCTCTTCAACTTTCCATTTTCCTCATCTAAGTAATGATTTGCCATTTTTCCCAGACAGGGTACTGCTTTGTCTGAGATGTTATTGCCAAATATCTATTTTTAATGTCACACACACTCACAGAGAATAAAGTGCATATAAGCAGAGCCTTAGATGTGAAGGGGTGCTGAGGACCAGAAGATGACAGTGGAATGACTCTCCTAGGGTGACATGCAAGCTCTGGTGTTAAGTGGAGTCATCTTCTTCTGTCAAGATATCTGAATGAGCATCTGTCGTTGCTGACTAAATAATGGTATGGATTGAATTAATCCTTGTGTCATGGGAGCTCTCAATCAGAAACCATAGCATCAGCTGGGAGAGTTAATTCCTGGAATTGTGCTGCAGATCACCCTGATCAATGCACATTCAAGGCGAGCAGCGTGACAGGACGGTCTGTGGTACCTAATTCCTCCACCACTCCATTCTTTTTGCTATCTCCTGCTTTAATTAGGTACCATTAATCAGTCACTGGTTAATCAGGAACCCATACCAACATGTCCAGAAGAATAATACAGCCAGAGCAAGTTCCATCCTTTCCACTTGAGCCGTGTGTGCCAGTCCATATGGAGCTGCACTTGCAGCTGTGGATCAGGCAGCTGTGAGCCCATCCAACCCCCATTCCTTTAAATAACTGACATTTCTTTTGCTCTCTCTTCTGCTTCCACCACAACAATGAATGTCTGTGAGCAGATGACTGAGGTCTCATTCTGCTCTTTGCTGTGAGAATAGGCATGGATGAATCTTTCTGAGATATTTTTAAGCCCAAAGCCAAGATAGAAGCCAAATGGTATTTTCTAAGGCTTCAGGATATCAAAACCTCTAGAAGTTGGAGGATGTAGAAGAGAGAAGACAGAGATCTGCTAAGATAGTTCCTCTGGTTATTTCTGTGGAAGTTATCTAAACTGCTTTACAGATTAGATTCAGCTGTGCATATAAGCCTGCATATGAGCTGTGCATATAAACCTGTGGGGTTTATTTCAAATGTCAGTGGGTATATATTTTTATAATTTAATTTTTTTTCCGTGTTTCTTACCTAAAAGTAGGGTAATCAATCTTTCAATTTTGTGTTGAGACATGCTGGTCAGACTATTGACTATGGTTCATTTTGTATATCACAAATATTTTAATCATAATATGCTAAACACTGAGTGCTCAGCCAGGCACAAAGTTCTCAATGCCCAGAGCTCAGTGAAGGACTTAGAGCCTCAGTGGTAAGCAGGAGACAGATGCTGAGAGGGAGAAGATGGAAAGTTAATTGTGAAATTGTGTTTATTTAATATAGCACAAAAAATTATGATGGATTACACACTTCTTTCAACTATTAATTTGTTGGCTTCTCCAGTTGCATCTCTCTTACATGTGAAATATTGACTGATTCAAAAAGCAGTGTCAATGAAGGATCGTTAAAGAAAGTGGGATGTTCTGCCATGTGATCAGGCTATTCCTGGCTACTGTTCACTCAGTGTTTGCAGCAATCACTATGGCACAAGGACTTCAGAGTCACAGTATCTTTTTTTGTTGTTGTTCTAGTTATTTATTTTCTGTTGTATGTATTTGCTGCACCATATCAATCCTAATTTAAGACACAGCCTTGTGTCACTTGAAATTATTCCAGTCTTTTATAACACAAACTGAAAAACTGACAGAAATTTTTAGAAGGTCATAAAAAATTAATACTTGATTGCTTCACTTTTGGTTTCCTCCATCTCCTCCTCCAACGCAATTGATAGCCACTGCATTTCAGAACAGGATATAGGACGGTGGCTTTGCAAATAGAACTATCTCTACTATTGCAATCACTTATTAGTTATTCGTTGTTTCCTGCAAATTGTCTTTGTGAAAACCATCTTTGACTAGCAACCTTTTTCTAGGCTTTCTAGCTACAATGGATACACCCCAAGAGACAAGGTGGCAATGGTCCTGAGGAGTGAGAAATTAAAATTTTCTTGAGTAGCTGTGGTGTCTTAGGTAGTATTTTCCATTTTTGAACTCTCTCTTGTTAGTATTTCTACAAACAACTCTGACACTCGGTAATTCTCTCTATCTGATAATCCTGCCCTTTGAACAATTTTACCATCAGATTCGTAGGATTTCAAAGAACACAGTCTTCATTCACCGGAAAGTAAAACCTTCTGGAAGCAAGTCTGAAAGAGTGATAGGGATACCTTTCCCTGAGGATGATCTCTTGTCAATGTGATTCTCAATGTGATTATCTCTTTGGTGAAAATCTGTTTTCTTCTGCTCAGGGTAACAGCCTTACCAGTTTGACACTGAAATGTTCTTTAAACTAACCATGATGGCAGCATAAGTAGTTTGATTCTTTACTGTAATTTATCACTTAGACTGGAACCCAGTTACGAATAGTCCAGCCAGAGAGTCCAAGGTCTGGCCATAGTCTTCAGAATATCTCAAGGCTGTATGTAACATCTACCTGATCATCCAGTTTTACCTGAGCTGCAGCCAAAGGAAGAAAAAACCTTTCAGATAATTGTTAGAAATCGTAAAGATATTTTAGGCAGCTAGGCTTGCATACTTTACAATCAAGGTAAATATGGTAACATTGAAATTTGCCTTTAAAAATACCCACAGATGCTGGATTTGAAGTTTACCCATGTGGATATTTATTCATCCAGCCAATGCAGAAAAATTGTATTACTAGACTTCTGTGACCAATTAAAAGTAAATGCATTGACTAAAAACATTTGAAAAAATACCCCAAAGTTTTTCAGGATGCAAGTTTTCTGTTAATGCTGTGTTGAAAGCAAACAATTTAAATGTGTTTTAAAGTTTTCTTTTTGTTCTTAATTATTCCCAAAGCATTAATCACAGCAATGTTTTCAATGTCCATAAAGAGGGCTCTTCTGCTCATTCTGTGTTCACTTTCTGAACCTTAGAGGCTAAAGCAGAGATGAAGTATGACCTCATTGATTAATTGCATTTATTATTTTATGCATTTGTAAAACTGTTTAAAAAGCATTTCTGTATAAATACCAGCTAGACCGTGCTAGCCATGCTCTATGCTAGCTAAACTGCAGTGTGAAACAATCAGGAGCATTGGAATAAAAAGGCATTTCCTTATGGGAATAATTTGGTCTCTAAATTCACTTGAGCAAAGACCACTGAAATGTATCTGAGTGCTTTCAAAGTCAGTACTTATCTGATGCTCAAAACCTATTTATGACATTCATTTCTATAAGTAGCACAGAGCTTCTAGGATGCTGGTGAAATGCATTTTTGGGTGACATGGGTAATCTTTCATCTCTCTGTAGACTATAGAAATCCCCCATAATGCTGTAGTAAAAACATTTGCATCTCAATATAAAGAAAATTATCACAATTTTTAGAACTTATGCATTTAGAGTTGCTGCCTCTTTCTTTTAAGGAATAAATTATTTCATATGCCACAAATAAAAAGTAATGCATCTTTGGGCAAAAGTTATGTTTTTCTGAATTCAGCTAGGAGTCACTATCTCTTTTTATGTATCTGAAAAGAGAAAAAAGGATCTGAAAATCCACCAGAGCTTCAGGCTGTTATGGTCCTGGTGGTTTAGAGCTGCTTTCACTAATGAAAAAAAAATTAAACCCCTTCTACATGCCCCACTTTTAAAACTATCCTTTCCAAGATGCTCCTGTTCCTATCAGTATCAGATGAAAATCCTACAATATGAGTAAAGTTTTTGGAATTAATTTGAAGCAGAACTAAGGAAAATGACACATTGTTATTGAGAAAGGACATCTTTCTGAAGAACAACACCTTTATTTCCATTTCCCTCAAAAAAGACAAAGTGCAATACTTTCCTAACAATGACCATACTGGAGGTGGTTTACTATTTTTATAACACTCAGAATTGAGCTGTCACTGGCTCCTGCATTGTAGGAACATCTAGACAGCCTCTGAATATTGTGAACACATCTGTGCTAAAAATTACATCTGCAGTACTCCCTATTGATGCTGATGGTCAATGTTGACAGAACCCCATGGTGAGCTACTTCAGGTATGTCTTTCAGTCCGAGTATCCATCTTCTCCAGTCATTGCAGATGTATTTCTTAGACTTTTCTACTAAGAATATTTCACTACCAGAAATAATGTCTGGGATGGAGATGGGGAAGAAGTCCTTTACGACAAATCTAGAGCCCTTGTTTCACCTAAATCTGTCATCTACTACTGTAATAGAGGTATATTTTAGATTTATCTCAGAGATTGGTGCTGGGGTTATAGTAAAATAAATAGTCTCAGATTCACCACTGTGAATGGCTTCTTTTAGTCTTCTGTTCACATCTCTGACTGCCTTCATTATAAAATCATATCCAAGCAGACCAGCCCTGGAAGATAAATCATGTCAGAACAAAGCTGGCTTGTGAGCTCTGATTTATTGGCTTTTTTAGGCCTCCAGGTCTTGTGAATCTCCACACGTCGTAGTCTGCACTTTGAGACCAGTCTGCTCCAAAGGCTTGGATTTTTTTTCCTAATTAGAGCACAAGTAAGTTGTTACTAAAACATTTGTGACAACAGGAGGTGAGTAATAAAAGACATGAGGTCTGTCTCCCAGGAACAATGCTACAATGAAGCTGCAATATCCTTATATGAGTTGATTTGAGCTCAAATAGAAAAAATTTCTATTGGGGTCAGATGAGATGCAGCTCTTGGGTTGTGGGGTATCTTTGCTGCTGGGGTTTTTATAAATTTATTGCATTTCTGTTTTCAGAGCCCTGGAAATCCACTTTAGTGAATTTACACAGCATTACTCCCTTTCACAGTAATTTTGCTGTTTCTCCAGGGGCCAGTATCACAGCCTGTTTTATTGATGAAGCAAAACCAGTCTAGAGAAGCATTATCTTTTTGCGTGTGTTACAATGTTTGTATTAGCTCCTTCATTTCATGTGCTGTGATGAGGTATAATCCAAAAGCTGGAGGAGTTTTTGTGGAGAGAAGAGCAAACCTGGATAACTGGAGTCCTTTACCTGCTACTAGCATATTCTCCTTCCCTGTCAGGTGACACGAATTAATCTGTGTCCCAGAGGTCTGTCAGATAAAGCAGTTGGGAGAGCGTGGATGTGTCAGTGAGTTTGGAGACACCCTGCTGCAGAGGGTAACTCACTTTGACCACAGTGATTACAGGGGTCTCTGCTTCCACAGTGGCACTTCACTGTGGCAGGAAACCAATGTGTCACTCTCCCAGTAGAGTTTCACACGTGATTCTGCACTCCCAAAGTCAAAGAGAGGTCTCTGACTCTCCTGGGTACAGGAGGCTCCCTTTGGCTCTGCTCTGGGCTCACATACACCCTTTGCCAGGTATTCTTCTCTGTATGCTGCACGATGGCATCCAACCCTTCCTGCAGTCTATTGAACTCTCTCCATTGCCCAGAAGGATGATTGAGGCTGAGCCACTGCAGACACTGAATGCATTTTGAGAGCAGGAGTAACAAAAGGTCATGCAAGGAAGGAAAAAGTAAGTTCACTGGATTCCAGTAGATACAACAAACAACAACATGAATACGAAGGCACACTGGGTTTAACAGCACAGCACTGTGAAATGTGAAGCTGTGTTTATTCCTTTGAATTCAAGCAGGAAGGAAGGGATTTTTGTGGCTCTGGCACGGGGCCAGATGGTTTGCCTTTCCCCAGCTCCTAGCTTTTGGGAAGAGGAAGTGACTTTTGCCAGCAGTTCCCCCTGCCCCTGCCTCTGCCTGCCCACAGCTGCCCTCGTCCCATCTCCTGCCACTCCACTCCCTGCCCTGGCAGCCCCTCAGTGTCTCTCATTCAGCCCTCTTGGTCATACAAGGCCATTTCCAGGCTCACATTTCCACAGCTGCTTGCACTATAATGTGTGCCTTAACAAGCTGTGAGCATTGGAAACTGGCTGTGGAATGCAGAGAAAGTGGTCTCTTCTGGGTTCCTCAAGTAAATGCAGTGTGCATTTTTCCAAAGAAATACTTAAAAGACTTTGGACCCCAGTTAGACAATTACTAAAGCTGCAAATGTTTTTTTTCCATTTTTACCTCCTGATTAGGAACTAAGAGTTTATTTTTGCATTTTTAGAAATATCTAGGCCTTGTGGTAGCTCTTTGCAGAATGGTAAATTTTGATTTCTAATAACTGCTGGAAAGTGACATTCCCATTAATCCTCACTAGTACTGTTCAAGGATTTAGAAACTGCTTTTAGATACAAGCACAGCTCTGTAAATCCCCTAAGACAGAGCCATGGGTAATGGGAATATAGAGGTCATGTGAGTAATGAAATGTGAACTCTGCATCCTGTCAGGTGGTGTTACAGAGAGAGGAGGAAGGAAAATAATGGTGTTTTCATTCCTTTGAAAAAACACTTCAGAAGTGGGGACACTACCCTATTCCCTGCACGAAGTAAGAGATTTCCCAGTATGGGCACATGACCATCTTAAACTGGCAACTGCATAGTGGCAAGGCATGCTGAGAAATCCAAACCTCACTCATTTGTGGCTAAACCGATTTTAATCCCAAGTGCAAAAACCCTGCTGTTTAAGGAGAAAAAAATAGCAGTGTTGTGAGAGACATCAGCAGGCTATGCCTGACTTCTAATTGCTCTGTTGTCCAAATTATGGTTTTGAGTCTGTGGAGCAGATTATCTGTTAGCAAAGATGCTGGTTCTCCCTCTGTGTGGCTCCCCCTGTTACTCACACTCACCTGTGGATGTACTGGGTGTACAAGGAACCGGGTGGGAAAAGGGACAACCCTCCAAACTACCCTGAAAAAGCCTGGTGTAGACAAAGATGCCATCAGGTCACTGCAGCCAAATGATGCTGCTTTGAGGTAGAGAACAGGAAGGCCAACTTTTTCTCTGAACCACAGTTCTCACAAAGTTTTTACGTCCTGATCAGATCAGGTGAGTAATGGTGTGTAATGTCACCAAAAGAATTAAAACTTCAGTGTGGCGACATCGTAGAGGGTGGCGGGGCTCTGCTGGGATGAGGGAGTGCAAGGTGAGCTCGGAGAAGACCAGACAATTGCATACACTGCTGCCTCCTGAAGGTTCTCAGAAAAGAGGGGAAACAAAGCAATAGGGACAGCTAAAGAGTGACACAGCTTGCTGTAGCTCTGTCTCAGAAGAATGATGGGCCCAGCTCCCAGCAGCAAGAGTACAACCCACATTTCTCTGTCTCTGGGCACCAGCAGCAGTACCTGCCCCAAGCACGTCCCATCCCATCCCAGCCCAGCCCCAGCAGCTGCACAGTCACCAGCACACAGCAAAGGCTGCTCTAAGGACCAGCACATGAGTGGAGTTTGTTTTTCTGCTTTGCTCAGTTGCTCCTACCTGTTCTCAGCTGGAGTGCCTTGAACACTGCAACAGGGGAAACCAGGAGGGGTGGCCACAAAGGGGGCATGGATGCCCCAGATGTGGGAATCTTTCAAAGGACAAGTCCCACTGAAACACTCCATCAAGCCAGAGGTGCAGCCAAGAACAGATTCAAACATATTTTGGTGTGTTCAAAATAGAAACACCATCCTCATCCTGCTGCTTGTGCTGTGCTGACCGAACAAGAAGCTCAATGTGCAGGCCACCATGTAAGCACACTTTGTCTACGATGTAGTCAAGGACTGTAACTATTGTTTCTTTGGAAATAAACAATTAAATGGGTGGATTTCAATTTTTCCTGCCACTTCTCTGTGAGCCCTCTGGGTCCTGGGTGTAATGCCTAAGGTTTTTCAGAGTCTTTCATTAAAATTTTCTCTCCTCAGCAAGGTGTAAAAGGGGTTAATTCTTGCTTCCTGCAGAACCAGTAAAGTCTGCAGCTTTGTCCAGCTCCACAATTAACACTTCAAAGTTTCTACTGGTCAGAGCTAACTGATAACAACCTGAATATGCTGGCACTTGGGTAGTTTATTATTCAAATTAAATATTTCAAAGCAATTTGGATTGGAACATGCCTTTGAAGCTATAGAAAGACCCCAGCTTAGGGTTACCATTTCAAAGAGATTTTACAACACCCCTTAGATGCCAAAATGCCAGTGGTGGATTGGGAATTGATTTTCAAACTGACAAGATTGAATAATGGGAACTGACTTGGCTGAAACAACACATCGGGTGTTTTGTAAAAGGCACTGTAAGACATTCTTGGAAAAGTGTTTTTAACTGTAAGGATGAGGCAGAATGCAACTGGATTTACAGGCTGTGCATTGGCTCTGATTATTTTGAAGCTGATCAGAGACCAGACTAGAGAGAGAGATGGATTAGGTAAACTCAAAAAGATGAAAACCCAAGGAGAAATGGTTATTTTCAACCAGGTACCCTCAAAACTCACAGTTAAATGTTGTTGTCCTCGTAAGCCCCCTCAGTCACACCATGAACCTCAGCCATATCAGTGCAAAGCAGGACTGTTAATGCTAAGCATCAGAAAAAAGGATGAAATATTAGTATTAAGATCCCAAGATTTAAAAATATTACTGCATTCAATTTCAGTCTTTATTTACTTACAAAATTGAGCCTTTAAGGTTTACAGTTTAAAGCTTTCCTCATACAGCCTGGTATTTTATTCAACTGTATCATAGCAGCTGCAACCATAGGCTAGGGGCCCTTTTTGATAGGTGCTGTACTAATCCAAAGCAAAATCAAGGCCTCATTTCCAAACACTCTCATATCCACAAATTATAAAAACATTGCATGACCTGAGTGATTTCGAAAACTGAGATCCATTTTCGTGATTTCTTAGATATTTCATCTCATATATCTATATAAAGTTACTTAGTCTTGCAAAGCTAACTGGAAACCAGTCTAAGCCCCATGGCTTATGCACACAAGGGATTTGGTTGCAGTGTTATAAAATGCAGACTTGTTCTCCTCATCAGGCCATGAAGATGCAGATCAAAGTAGAAAATTGATGCTTTTCCTGTCTTGATGGTGTAGCATGCTACAGTCAAAGATCAAAGGAGACTAATGTAAGGTGGAGGTTGCAGCAGGCACCCTCTTAC
This sequence comes from Brachypodius melanocephalos, assembly GCA_013398615.1. Classification (NCBI taxonomy): domain Eukaryota; kingdom Metazoa; phylum Chordata; class Aves; order Passeriformes; family Pycnonotidae; genus Brachypodius; species Brachypodius melanocephalos. The sequence goes on along the minus strand of VZSR01003803.1, from coordinate 65,972,865 downwards.
AGATACTGGTGAAATTATACTGACATGTGGCTTCATCAGTCAGAATGGAAATCCATGTGCAGAGAAAAATGAAAGGTCAGCAGGTAACCTCCACAGCATTAATTGAACCCTCTGGGCAGTGACTGACAAAGGAGCAACCAGCATAATGCTTTCTGAGCATGCTATTTCCAGCAAAATAAATCATTTGATGGATGTAGTTAATTTCCTACCCACTATGCAAAGATGCCCGTGATGAAGATCTCAATTCAAATGTGTTGCAGAAGAGGAGGACTGCCTTCTGAGGATGGTAAACTGGTATAAAGTGAGCAGGTGATTTTCAAAGGCATGAATGGTTGCAAAAGCCCATATCAATCAGCCCTTCTTTGACTTAATGGAGATTATTGTGGTTTTTGCTTTTTGGGATCTGTTGTGGTTTTTTTTTTTTTTTTTTTGCTATACTGTTTTGTGATTTGGTTTGGGTTTTTGTTGTTGTTGTTTTTGGGATTTTTTCTTTGACTTTTTAAATTTGTTTGTTTTGTTTTTCTTGGTTGTAAATAGAACAGTACAAAACAGTCAAATATAACCCATTCTAAGACTGCAGTCTAACCCTCTTCTCCTGGATTACTGCAAATGGAAAGCAAACACAATACAATGGATCAACTACATAAGCTTTTAGGTCCAGTTTCCATGTGGCTATAAGCTAGCACAAATGTGGTCCTGGGGGAATGCTGAATATGAGAGAGCTCTGCTTGTGGTGACACAACTGAACACAGTGACACATCCAGTGACTGCTGTGGCATACTGGAAACAGCCTCAGTGATGGCCCTGGCACTTGGGACGTGGCCTGTAAATTGTCAGTGGTGCTCAGCAGCCCTGTCCTTGGTTCAGAGTGACCACCAGTCCCAGCTGCTGCAGAGCCAGAGAGCCCAGAGGGGCTGTAGCTGTCTCTTCTGTTTGCTGCCAGCACTGCAAGGCCAGCCAGGCTACCCAGAGGCTCCACAAAACATTGAGATCTGCCAGTGCTGCAGATGGGTAAATGCACTTCCAGGGATGATCTAAACTCCAGGGAGACAACAATATTTCACTGGAAATGCCAGGACTGACGTGGTACTGGCCTGAAAGGAGCTGCTACAGACAGACGATGCAGTATTTGTTGACTTTGGTTCACTTTGAGGCTGCACAGTAAACAAAATCCCACCCCACATCAGTTTTAAATTGCCTAATATGTATAGATTACTGCATGCTTTTCATAGATGAGTGAATTATACCAGCATAATTGGACAATCCTATCCCCAGTACAGGGTTTGCATAGTATAAAACCCGGTAAAATTAGAGAAGCAGCTCCCTTGTTTATGGCCAAAGCCTAAGAAGTCATTTCAACAGGTTATAGCAAGCAGAGCTGGTTAGATCTCTGAATGGTTTTAAGAAAGGAAATTTCAATCAGTGGCTATTTCACGTAAGCTGCTCACTTTGATGATTGTTCTAACATTTTCTGTTTGTTATTCATGATGGGGGAGTGTCAGGCTGTCTACTCCAGGGACTTATTTCTCCCAAAGTGTTCATCTACATTGGCTTCCCTGGAAGCTAAAGTCGATGTAACAGCAGGGAAAATCTGTTCTCAGACTGTATGACTAGAATTTTCATAAAAAGGAATGACTTGATGGAGAGCCATGAAAATGATTGATTTTTCAGTATGGCAGTTGAAGCAAAAAATTGAGAGGAAAAAATAGTATAGTCCATCTCAGCTCAATTTGTTTGGCTTGGTTTTTTCCCTGCCTTTTTGGTTTTTCATTCAACTTCAGGCAAAGCTGTTCTTTTCCAAGCCAGGCTGCTTCTGATGAAAATTATTTATTGGAACAGACAGGCCAGATTTAATCATCACCTGCACAGCAGATGAGGAAATGCAAACACACCTCCTATAAAAGGGCCTGCCAGGTAGGACATTCCATGATGCTGCAGAACTCTCCCCTGCCCACAGAGACCCATCTTTTCAGCAGCAGCAGGTTCCTCATTCATCCCAGGAAGAAGCAAGGGATGGACCCTCCAGAGAGGACAGGCAGTGGCACAGCATCTGCCTTCAAATTTAACTGGAAAAAGAGGCATGGAAGAGATTAACCTAGCCACCTTGGTTGGTAGGGAACATCTTTTCCAGGGTGGCATGTAGATAATTTTTCAGGTAGCAGCTCTGTAATTAAACCTCTGCTTCCCAGGAACATGTCTGGCCATTGATTTCAGCACAAATTTGATGAGAACAACGTTGTTTAGAAAGACAAAACGGCGTTTTTCAAAAAGCCCCCTAATAGCTGGTTCTTGTACATGAATATTTTAATGACAGCCCTTTGCTAGGACAGACGCTTTTCACAGACATTAATGAGAATGACATGGTGTACATTTTTGAAGATAAATCAATGAGAAAGGGTAGAGATAGCATCAGATATGCTTATAAAAAATTCCTACAAGTTTTGAGTATTCGGGAGTTTTTCTCCTGATAAAATTAGAAACTATCTTGATTGTCTCTGTTCAATTAGATTGAGAACTGAGGCTGCCATGACATACATATGTGGTTGAGCCAATTTGTGACCTGAGTGGTAGCAAAGGGGAGGGGGAGGTCTCAGTTCCCATCCTTCACACTCTTGTTTTCTTTCCCCACACAACCCAGCCATCTCTGGGTCTCTGGGGCTGATCGGGATGTGGGAGCTCCCAGCTGAGCTGATGTGAGCTGATTCATTCATTCACCTAGGGAAAGAAAAAGAAAAAAAAAAAAAGCCACCTTTTCTGCTGAAATAATTTTGAACTGGGTTAAAAAGTGAAGCAGCTGCTGGAGTGGCCTAGACAAGAATTCCTTTCTATTCCTGATGAGCAGGACTGTGACTGCTCTACTCTGGTGCTGCTGTGTCAAGTCTCCTGTTTGATTTTCAGACTCAATGGATTTTGCAATGTTGCAATGGTGCTTATCCTCTTGGTAACTGATTCTTGCTCTTAAACCATTGTTCAAGGTGGAGAGGTTCTTTCCAGGCACAGAAAGGCTGTTTTTGTGGAAGTAGTTAAACCTCCCAAAGGGCAGTTTTCCTTATTGCTATGCCTGTGAATCATGCTGTGCTTAATGTGCAGGCATGCTCATTTTGACAAAACAGGAGATAATTCACTGCTAGATTGGTCTTCAAAATGAATGTGGGTAGTCTTGTGATACTGTATATTAGATATGATTATAGACGTGGCTGTACTTGTTCAGGAAAGGAATTTGTTCTAAAGGAGGCAGATGCATAGGAAAATACCTTTCTATTTTCCTGCCCTATGTTTTGTTTAATGATAAGAGATGAATAGAGTTTAATAAAGGGAATGGAAGCAGCTGTGTTGCAATTAGAGGGTGTAATTAGTATTTGCCCTGAAGTTTGAACATACAACTGTACTGGGTAAGGAGATGGCTCAAATGAACAAAAATGAGTGGTTTGCGGCTGGTGCTTCAAAAACCTGGTTCCTCCTGTGCAGTTAATGTTAAGCTAGTATAGTACACTGGAAACATAATCCCTTGAAAATCACTTTCTGGATCTGAAAGTAGTCAATTATCTGTGACTGATTACTGTCTTAGGGCCAGAAAAGTACCAGACACCTGCTATTTCCATTCAAGCCACTGAGAATTGTTACTGTTAGATCATTCATGCTCTCAGCATATTCAAATTTGGTATTGTAGTGCATTGTTAAAATGAGGACAAGCACTGACTTCCCAGTAACAACTGTCCCTAATGATGTCCTTATTCTAGGTTTGAGATAAGAGCAGTTCAAATACCCCTCTGTTTGACTGCCAGTTTTATACAATTTCCTGATTTAGCATAAGACCAAGGGCAGTGCGGTTTTATTTACTATTGTGCATTCAAATTATCCCTCTAAAAGATTTACTGATTTAATTAGTATTTTTGAGAGCACACAGAGAAATGATGAGAAGACTAAAATGATAATAGGCTAGCTGTGTTGCAAAGACATTTTCAGATCAGATCTGAAATGAGATGGAGACATTTGAGAGGGCTGTTGCTGATGCAAGAAACCTCAGTGGAGAGAAGTCAATAGGGGTGAGACTCTGCTCTGGGATTGCTAACAAAGCTGTGCTCTCACTGTGCACAGAAATGGGTTTGCCTTCTGCTCCTGATAATCTCATGTGACTTCTGTTACTAAGCAGGGAGGGTGTCAACATGCTAACTGTCAGCTGGAAAAATTAAGTAACTATCTTTGTAATCTGATTCATAAGGAAATATTTTGAGAGTAGATTAATCAGACAGTAGAGGCAGAATTATTAGGTAGAGGTAATCAGAGGTAGAATTATTAAATAAAAGCATCACTACTAGTTTCAGGATGACTTAAATAATGTGCACTCCAGTGCAGTAACTGGAGTGTTTTAGAACGGGGAAAATCTGCTCCACAAATGGATTTTCTTCAAGTCTCTGTCAAGCTTGAAAAAGCTGGCAGGATGGAATGTAGATGCAGACATCAATTAATTTCATCTAAGGATGTGAGGACATGGCAAGAGTCAACACAGGGAAAGAGCAGGCTGGTTAATGTATGGATACAGAAAAAAAAATTGGAGTACTCTGATATTTGAAGTGGTAAGGGTGTTCATTGCTGCAATAACTCAAAGATCTGGCTTATGACAACAACATGCCTCTTGATTTACAGCCTCTTGATCTAACCTTAATTTATAAATAAAATGGCAGAGCTCTCTCTCTGTGGGTCTGATGCTCTTGTGAAGCTGGGTGAACACCTGTGAAAAGTCTCCAAGGGAAGATGTGAGAGAAATCTGTAGTGAAGGGAAGATCCCTGCTGTAAAGCCAGACAATGCCAATGCAGCATCTCTCATTTGTCCAGAACCCCTACTAGACTTTCAAGAGTTCCCCAAATCCAGCAAAATACAGTTTAGGATATTTGCTTATACGAATTTTATTCCTTTGCATTAATTTTCATTTAAAAAAAAAAAAAAAAAGTTTACCACAACAGTTTACTAGGGTATCAGTAAGCACATTCATATGTAGGATCTTTCCTTTGAATGCTTCTCCCAGTTTGTAATTTTTCTTGAGCTATTTCTTTCCTTTCTAGGAAAAGTGAGTGAAATATTTTATTTGCCAAAAATTTAGTAAGACAAGGGAAAATTGTTTCCATCTCTTAGACAATCCAGTAAACTATTCAGAAGAGACACTGCTCAGAACAGTTCAGCTGGAAAATCTTAAGCATGTTTCTGTTTCACGTCTTCATGTTTTTGTCAAGTTTTCCCATTTCCTTCAACCTCAGAGGGATGAGCACAGATATTCCCTTCTTCACTCTCACAAAATATTCTGGCTGCAGAAGAACAATGACCAAAAGGTTCCATCAACACAAGACAAATACCATTAATTTCCTTGGAGATTTGTTTTGCTGCTCATCCCCAAGTGACCTGGCCAGAGTTCTGAACCCTTTCGTCCCTTCAGCTGTCCATGCAGAGTACCTGTTGTTCCCCTGAATCCCATGGTGTACATGAGCACCAGACCTACAGAAAGAGAGCTCTGCCATTTTACCTTTAAATTAAGGTTAGATCAAGAGGCTCTGCTATGGCATGTTGTTGTCATAAGACAGATCTGTTGAGTTACTGCAGCAGTGAACACCCTTGCCACTTTAAACATCAGTCCTCCAATATGGTCCTTTCTGATAGAATCTACTGTAGCTGCATCACAGTTTCACACCAGTTGGACCTAAGAAGATGGTTAGGAGGGTAGAAAATATTCCTCTAATTCTCTTTGCCCTCTGAACCAAGAATGGTTCTGGTGCCGCACTCAAGAATGGATTGCCCTGCACGTAAGCAGCAACTTTAAAACCCAGCCCCTGGTACATCCAGGTGATGATGCCTGGGGCACTCAGGTCTTTATGCAGACAGAGCAACCCAGGCTGACCCACACAGGATGTCCACAAAGTGCTTCTAGAGAGAAGAGATGCAGCTGGGAGGTGGCACCTGCTGGGCTTTGAGCTCAGGGATCCCTGCACCTTGACTCTCTCTCAGTGGGTTGTGGCACAGGCACAGCATCTGGCTGAACAGAGAAAGGAATACTGATTGCAGCATCCACACCTGCAGTGTGTGATGGGTATGGCCATCCACAAAACAATCTCTTGGGCTAGTAACTGAAGAGCCACAGAATGCTTTCAGTATTTTAGGAGTCAGAAAATGGATGTCCCCCAGGCCCCCAATAGCGGTGGTAGGTAGCTGCAGGGCAGCTGTGTTGCTGTTATAGTTTATGTGCTGGTGTGCCAGTGGTGGAAGATGTAATGAGAATGCTATTCCTCTTCAAAAAGCATTATACACTGGATGCTGCCTTTTGAACTGGGAAGAGGGGATTAGAAAGTAAGTGTGGAGCCAGAATCAATGTCCCCAGTTTTATCACTGACATACCTGGTAACCTCTCATCTCTCAACTCTAAAATGGATATACATCTGTCCCCAGTTGTATATCAGGTACTTTGTTCTTTTAGTTCATGGGAGGAAAACCCCTATGCTTCTGTGGCACACAGAGTGTTGTCCATAATTTATCCAGGTAAGTAAAGCTGCATTTGTTCTGTGGTAAGAGCAAATGTGCACATGCAACAGTATTGACTGGATTCTTTTCTTCTAAAGAATATGATCTCTCACTAATTTTTCCTTCTTTTTTTTTTTTATTTTATTTCATCTAGAGTTTTAGTTTTTACAGTTTCATGAAATTCAGACATTGGGGAATTGCATATTACTAAAATCAAGACCTCTTAAAAATGTAAACACCAAAAACTACTTGACACTTGCAAGTCCTCCATAAGTATTACCACTAGATTCCTGCTGTCTCAAACTGATTTTCTCTTTCCACACTAATCAGGCTAGGAATTTCTGGTGACACCAGCATTTCAAACCTGGCATTTGACACTTTTTTCTGTAATCCCTATTAGTTAAAAAAAAATGTACAATGTCCCTACCATTAGCAGAGATAAAAAGCAGTAGCTTTGCTCTGATGATGGAGTTTTGATGATCTAAAGACTAATAGCCAAGCCAGCTGATAACCAGCCAGATGGGGCTGAGGGTTCAATATTTGTACATGAAGTCAGGAATAGATGTTCAGTCTGGCTTCTTTTCCCTTCAAGATGCAGAGTGTCTCTTCCAAATGCTGAGAGCTTCCACATTGCAGTAGTGCTGTCGTGTGTCTGGGTGGGCTGAGGAGCCCACCAGAGCACTGTGGGGTAGCCACACTGTCTGCACCTCCTCCACTCCCCAGCCCAGAAACAGTGGGGCGTGAACACCCCCAACATGGGGGCAAACAGCCTTATAAGATCCATGTCATGCTGTATAACCTTTAATTTGCTGGAGGCCACACTTCTTACACAGCAAATGGGAAGATTCTTGTTGGACATGGTTTTTATTATTTCAGAGCTAACATCTGTTTTTAAGTGCACATCCAGTGTCAATGTCTGACTGTGCTAGAGGTCATAGTGTGTATAATTTCCACATTGTCTGAATATAGGGATACACTGAACTGATTTATGTATTGCCTCCCTGTGGCTGAGTTCCTGGATAACCAGATTTTTTAGGGTTGCAAGGACATTGATGACTTCAGAACACTCTTGCAACAATTTCTGGTGAATCAACAACTAGAAGGCAGGACAATTTAATAAAATAATTTTTGAATAACATTTTCTCTCCCTGCCTGTTTAAATACAATATATAACCTACTTGTCAGATATCCAGTCTGCTCTACCCAGTCTCTACATGTCAATGCACAAACCACTGGGTTATGTAGCGTGAGAATAAGAACACAACCCCCACTGTGGTCATTGTTCTGCAATACTCTTGTCACTCACAGAGTTTGAGTGAAACTGAGTTTATTAAAGCACAGAATTTTATTTTGTTCAGGCAAATACATTCCACCACCCCTCCACCAAAATACAAAACAAAACAAACTCCATGAAAAGCCGAGCCATCACATAAAGAGGTTTTTTTACTCCATCGGGGAATTCTGATGGTGGCAAACTCTGCTATTACTGCTTTTTTCACAGAGAGGTGAAGAAATATAGATGCTGAAATTTAATAGAGGTATTTTAAATAAGCTGAAATAAAGCTGTGTAAATGAAGTCAAGACTGCATCTTGCTTTCCCTTTAATTCCTGGAAGGAGGAAAACTGCCTAGCATTATGTTATTTGCAAGGAACATTTAGTCCCAAGTGCTACTGATTACATCTTCTATTCTTGTACAGCTCCTCAAAACATTAAGGTTTCCATTAAAAGACAAAACTGATTCTAGTTGTCTTGAATTAGGATTTTTTCAGAAAGAAAAAAAAAACCAAACAAACAACAAAAAAACTCATTGACTCCTTTGACTCTAAACCAGCAGATAAAAATATCTTGCATCAAACTCATTTACAGAGTAAAGTTGGAAAGATGTCCAGTGAAATTGAGGGAGAATTTTTTTCACAAAGAAGCACTTCAAAATTAGAAAAGTTAGAATATAGTTGCTGGTAGAATGGAAATAAATAATCAAACAAAATCAAGTGTCAAAACCCAACAAGCTAGGTGTTGAAAAAAAGCTGTTAGGAAATACCAGATATTTTCCAATGCAGCTTGTTGAAAGGTGGCTTACAAGTTTTGCAGGGTGTGTGAGAAGTGTGATCTCAAGATGCTCTGGCCATTCTTTCATAAAAGGCTGTGTTGGTCTTGCTACCCTCCCATTCCTCAGCCCCAAGGAGGTTTACAGTAGCCAGCAAGGACCAGCATGTAGAGGGGACAAAAGAAGGGTATCTGAAGGTGGGACACAGGACTGACAAAGGAGCTGCTGTGGCAGCATGAATCAGGGCTTTTTCTGGCCCAAGTTACCCTCTCTTGCACTATTACTACAGCTTTTCCAGTTTAGAAGTTGCTATATTCCTGTGTGCAGTCACATCATGGAGCATTGCTGATCTGCTCTGTGGGGGTCTCTCAACCTTGCTGTGAATAAGCACAGTCAGAAATGCTACCCAAAAAAAGGAGCAGTGGATACTGGTGATGCTGGCTTGGCAATGCCTTGCACAGTGCAGAAAATGCCTAAGGATGCTCTGAGCTGAAGTTTCCCAGATTCCTGGTTTCACAACACCAAAAGCTTCTCCACAAGTTGATTCCCTCGCATCCTCTGCTCAGCCTTCGCTTTTAATTTTTTCTTCTATGTTTGTCCGAGTGCATTAAACGGAGGAAGAGAGGCTGCAATTGTTATGATTAGTGAACTCCAGCTCTTCCTCCAGTATCACCTCCACAAGTTTTTCCTTGCAAACATTGTGTAGGGTATGTAATTTGTCTTCCTTCATCCCTCCTGCTCTTAAGAAAAAGGTCCTGCTCCGGGGATGTGGCAGCGCTGTGGAGTCATTACAGCTGCGATGGCCTAAGGGTACATGCAGTGAAAGGTATGTCAGGAATGGTAATCTGTTTTCTTGAGCCACCCAATGTAAATGGCAGAAATTAGAGGCCTTTGGGTGCAGAGGGCCTTTTCCTCAGGGTTTATTTACAGGGACAGCCATTAGTTACCCAGGGGACATCTCTCTGTTTCTACCAGCTGTGCTGTGTTACCTGATACATCAGTAATCACCAAGTTAGCTTTGCACTGTCTGGTCGCCTTTTGTTCTTGGTTCCCAGGGACATACATCTACCACAAGTGTGAGTAGGTAAGGATCTGACATTTCATCCTATTGATAAATGCAACCTTCTCTCTAGGGGGACACAAAAATAACAGTATGGAAGCACCAGAGAATTAGTAGTATTCAGAACACGCTGAATAGACACATTCACATCAGGGAAGCATAAACAAAATACAAAAAGGTGACACCACAGCATTAGGGCAGGTGACAGATATCTGAGGTACGTGCATCTGAGGCCTGATTCCCCAGCAGAGATTCATTTGGGATGTCTTAAGTGTCTGTAAAGCAGCTGAGCTAATTGTCTTGGGCTCCCCCTGCAACTAGGAAGAGCAGCACATCTCAAGGGTGTGATTAATCTCACCTATACTAGGTCAGTGTAATAGTAGGTCAGATTAATCCTACCCTGGAAATGTCTGTTCCTCTCTGCTACAAAAAGGAGTGACTAATGTAGGTACCAGTGCCTGCTTAGTTTGCAGTTAGAGGAATCTTGCCCTCCCTGCCCAGCTTGGCCTGTAGCCAAAGCACACTTAAATTGCTGCCTGAACTTAAAAGTGTATTTGAGGTTACTCTTGAATTTGTATCGTGAGTAAGGTGTTTTCACTAATGCTGGAAGGCAGAAGGATGGAAGGAGGCTTGGGTTGGTTTTTCTCCCCTGTTCAAAGGTAGAGTAAATGCTTGAGAAATAGAGAGAGAAAAACAAATATACAAACAAACAAACAAAAACAACAAACCAAACGCAGGATTGATGGTATAGGATTGGAAAAGTGAAACTGGGAGCATTTGCTACAACTGAGAGCTGGTAGAAAGACGTTTGTAGATAGGTGTGACTGCATCAGAGGACAGCTGACTTGTCCAGAGATTCTTCTCCCTCATAGAAGGGACCTAATGGAGACTACCCACATCTGTTGGTGTGAGCAGCTGGCACACATCGACCTTAGTGCACAAGTTCAGCCCACAGAACTGCTTACAGTCCATCCCATCAATTCCCAACCAGGCCAAGACCTGCCAGTTTTAGTTGACCCAGAGGGTTTGGTTTCAGTGACTCTCTCAAAGTTACAGTCTGCTTTCTCCTCCACAGCAAAATAAAATTGTTGGTTTTGCCATGCAGTAGCTGCATCTGGTTATTCTGCTGCCAAAGAGAAGTGGAGCCAGGAAACTGTGGTGTGACTGTCAGGTTAGAAAGGCAAATGGAAACAAAGGCAGAGCTTATGGTTCTGATTAACATGATGAACTTGGTGTGGGGGCAGGCACTGGTACCTTTCAGGAGCCTGGGACAGAAGAGATAACTTGTGCTTGGTTTCATTACATGAGCAAAACCAGTTTACCCCAGTTTACCCCATGCTGCAGATACCCACCAGCACCTGAGGGCTGCCCAGAGGAAGTGCTCCTCTGAGGAGCTATGAAGATCTGGTGACAGAACCAGGGCTTAGGGACCTCTGCTTTTGGGATCCACAATAGAGGATGCTCACTGTGATGAGAGGTTTGGACAGGATTTACAGGGACAAAGCTTTGCCACCCTGGTGCTATGTAGGTTTCAGCAGTGGGAGTTTTTCCAGTGCCTCTGGAGCACTTCATTTAGCTGTCTGTTGCATAGCTGTAATTCTTCTTTTGGATGTGACTTTGGGGAAAAAAAAACTTCATTCTTTCATTCCTCTGAATCTCCTTCTGACCTTTAGGCACTGCTACCCTAACTTAGAGCATTAAAGGACACAACAGTGTGTACCCTTGGGACATGAGATAAACTGGCAAAAGCGACCTGTCCTTGCTGGACATGCTTATTCTGCACCAAACCGTGGGCAATTTGACAGAGAGGAGAAGGTTGAGGAGTTGAGGCAATTCTGCAGTTAATGGAATTTGAGAGATCAACAGCAGATAAAGCACTGCCCCTCCCATCACAATGCCGTGTTTGGTAGAGATTGTGAGAGCTGTACTTTCAGTTTGCCTTGTTTTGAGCAAACCTCCAGGCTGGGTTTCAGCCTTATCTGTTGATAAGAGCAGTTCAATTCATGAGCCAGTCTGAGCCGCCTCAGAGAGGCAGGGCTGTTTTGCCACCTGGGAATAGATTGCTGTTCTTTGGGTTCAGTTTTTCACATGAGTAAATCAAAAATGGCTTTTGTAGCAAAGAGAATATGGGAAAAAAACCCCAAAAAACAAAAAACAAACAAACAAAAAAAAACCCAAAAAAAACCAAAAAAAAAAAAACCAAACCAACCCCCCCCCCCAAAAAAAAACAACCCCCCCCCAAAAAAAAACCCCAAAGAAACACATAGATCAAGTGAGCACTCTGAGTTATCTGTATCTGGCTTGTCATATAAAGCCATTGCTAATTTTCTGTAATTTTCCCACAGGGTTAAAAGAACGATATCCGAAAGCATCTGTGTGAGGACAGATGCCAGGAGTAAGAGGCACAATGTGTATTAACTCCACATAAATCTATATTTGTGGAATATAGCTGTTTGAATCTGAGTCAGACTGCCATAAAAGAGCTGAAGTGTGGCTTCACATGAAGGATATAAAGGTAATTTACCCTGCTGTACTCATGAGGAAAGCAGGAAAAATCACCCTCCCATTTACTTGAGGTTTTAGGAATTATTTGCTCAATAAAAACACCTATCCACTCTGTTTATACTTGGAGTAAATGGAAAGGGAGAGGGATGATATCTAACCAGGAACTGGAGCAGGAAAAAAGGTAAAACCTGAAAAACAGCAGACAGGTAATCTGCTCTCTCCAACACCCAGGTTTCTAGAATGAATGGTTGCAAATAGATAGTTTTTGAAAAAGGACAAAGCATTGTCTGTTTACCTCTGGCATAATCCTCCAGTGCTGGGAGAGAAAGAGAAAGGTGCAGAATAATTGTTCCCTCCTGACAGAGAGTAGGAAGATATTTGCACAAGAGAGCAGTGGAATTGGACTGAATTGCACTATAACTGCATGGAAGTATTTTTACATGTTGAATCAAATTCTCGTGGGCCACTATTCCTCCTTTCAGCAGCAGAGATGCATCTTTCTTCTGGCATCTGTGAGTATTACATGCCAGTATTCCTGCAGGTTTTTTGGTGTAGTATGAGAGGTACTGAAAAGAATAAACGCTTTTAGAAAAATTATGACCCTGGGGACAAATGGCATTATCACTAATTGCACTTCACTAATTCTGCCTACTCAAAAGGAAAGAAGGTAATCTGGAAGGAAGCACGTGGTTACTGCAGGAGGGAGAAATCCTGCTTGGAGCTGCAGCTTGCAGTGACTCACCCTGCACAAAGAGCCGCGGTGTGCGACAATTGTCAGCAATCACTGCCGTGTGCGCCTTGATGAATGAAACACCGAGCAAGAGCTCCCTGAAAGCTCCAGCTCTGTGAATGGCAAGCCTTTCATTTTAAGATAGAGCCCCGTATCATAAATATTAGGTTTGATAAACATGGTTTTAAGGTGTTTAATTGTATCCATGAATGAGGTAGAACACAGAGACAGCAGAAAGTCTTATCTGTTGCATTTTGAGAAACTCAAAATGTACCTTCATAAAGACAAACAGGCTTCTGAAAGGTACTTTTCATTTTGGGTTTGATGTCACACGTAAAAGGGGTGTGACTGCTATTTTTATTCTGGTGCAAGCTCATATTTTCAGATATTCTATCTATATCCTGCTGTTTGTAAATGTTCTTCCACTATCCACCTGTGGCAGCACTGCACAGATTGTGAGTGAAAAGGGGTATGTTTCCCTGGCATGAGCCAAATGTTTCATGATGGAGCACTAAGATGACTGACTGCAGACTAGCATCTGAGGCTCCCAAACTGCATCTGGCCTGTCCACAGCCTGTGGCTGCCTGGTTAGCAGTCACTGGAGCAGGTGTACGTTTCATTCTCCTGTCAATACGGCCCTTAGCAGTGGTGATGATATTTGACAACTGAGCTGAAATTGTTATTTTAGGTGCAAGGGCCGTGATTCACAAAGGCTGGACTCTGAAATGGGACAAGAAATACTGAATTACGAATCATTCCCAGTCTTCTGTTTGAAGGAGCATTTTAAATACAGAAATGTTTGTATCTTAATAAACAAATGTTTGTAAAGTCTTGGCATGTGAACCTGTACTTCTAAGGATAGCAGGTTATGTAATGAATGAAAAACTGAAGAAGTAAATTATTCTCTGCAAGATATCTTTTATGTGAATGGTAAGCCTGTGATTTGAAGCTAAAGCTTTATGTTTGATCTCGATCTGAAAGTGTGCTGAGTGCTCTATTACAAGATGCTTCTTGCTGTGCAGCCCATCCCTTTGTGTTACCACCTCAGCTTAGCAGCTAACATAGGTCAGGTGCTGAAACTGCATTTACTGATGTCCTATTGTCAAAGCAGCCCCCTGCAAAGCCACAACAACAAAACCAAAATTATTAGCTTACAGGAACGGTGTGTTACTCAGCACCAGTTTAAATGACTGATTTTAATTTCCAGACTTTGATTATGATCACCCTTATTTTACAAACTGCTTCGGATCATGCTAAGCTTTCGCCAGATCGGAGTTCTTGCTGTTCTACTTTGTCCTGAACTCTGTGTCTGCACTCTGTGCCTGTGCTGCCTTACACTTCTTCGTACAGGTGTCCTGTATAAATGCCAATCGATTAATGTATCTGATCACCTTCCTTCCACTTAGCTGAGACACACAACTCTCTATCTCACTGGAACAAGTCAAGTGAAAGATACTGCCACTTTTTCTATATACCCGTAGCAAAAACATTTTAGGCTCCCTTATGCATACTTTTTGTTCTGCAAGTCTTAATAAAAGAGACTGTTGTTTGAGTGAAACTTTTATCAAGTTGGATAACAATGTTACTTCCCTTATAGATGCTATTGTTGTTTCTGTACCACTGTTGTGGATTTCTAACTAACTTTTTTGAAAGAAGCCCCCCTATCTTTTTTTTTAAGAGGGAAAGCTTATGCTTTCTGACCTTGCTTGATAGCTCTTCTTTTAAGAGGTCTTCTGACAGGATGCATCATTATTCATTGACCTTTTAATCTATTTTTCCCATTTGCATAGTCCTGCTGGTTTAACAATGTCTTCACTAAATAATGAATATTGCACTATATCCAAGGAAAAAAAATCTATTTCTGACATAGTTCTAATAGCAGAATTGAAAATTGGAGAAGCTGAACAAATCTAGGATACATTTGCAGCACAGGGTTAACTTAATATCAGTGCTGAGAAACATGAAGTCTTTGGACCTTGTGGAGACAATGCCCCAGACAGAAGTTTATATCATTTATAAAAAGGAAGGTGATCTCATGTGCTACAGAATCACGGAAGTGAGAAATGGAAAAAATGCACTTGGTCATCTTGACATCAGCTTAGTAGACTTTATTAATTTCTTCAGAAGGTTTTCACTCCCAGCTGAGAGAATGGGTGGTGGGTGGTGAGCTCTGCTTAGCCGTGACTGTTCTCACAGCTTGATTTAAATGGGATAGAACTGGCAAGAAAAGCAATATAAAGATGTAACCTGACGAAAAGTCTAAACTAGAAAGGCTAAAGGTCTAAAGGTAAAACATGGAAGGGCTAAAGGAATGTATGATTTCACTTATTTTTGTGTCAAATCAGAAATCTCTTGGAGGACTACAGAGGTTTATGTGCATAGTTTCTAGACTTCCTCCAAATCACACTCCCTCCATGAATCTGAAGTCAACTTTCTCCTGGCTAGGCCATTTGCCTCTCAAGAGATTCCAAGCACTCAGATTTCAAGCATTTAAGAAGGTACCCTTTAGATTCCAGCTGCTTTTTCTTTTTTTTCCTTAGCTTTGAAGACAGTTTGTTTGACATAGTCTAATTTGACCAGTTGCAGTATCAATGACAGAACAAGAAAATGAAAAAGTAAGGTATTTTAGAGAAAACTAGCCCTGTAGTGCATTTAAAAATTTCATGACTCAGAAAATGTCGAATGGATTGAGCTCTCCATGGCTCCTCAGTGACCCCCACAGATGCTTCCTGTCTTGATTTCTGTGTGTTTGTAGCTCTTTGTAATTTACTTACATCCCACGCAGACATCCCTTTGCTAACATCCTGTGAACCTCTAGCTGTGTTTCCTTATGGGTGCTTGGCTTCCTACGAGCAGAAGGACTCGTCTGTGTGAGGCTGCTTTGTCAGAGCTGAGAGCTGAGGGAGCTCAGCCTGTCTGAACAAAGACACAGACTGTGGCAAATAAGGGTCTCTGAGCAGGACAAACATATCTCCTGTAAAAATGGTAATGGTTCTGTTGGGTTTTTAGTGTTGACTCAGACTTTGTGTTTCTCTTAAGTAGAAATGGTGGCTCACAAGTGTAAAACTACAACAAGGTTCAGTCTACCCTGACACCATTCCACATATAGTTTATGCAGACTTATTCCAGCCTCTCTCCTGTGAGAGCAAAATTTCTTCCTGATAACAGTATTAAATCATGATTCAATGCTCAAGCTTGTGATGAGCCATCAGTCCTTAGTCTTTGGAACAGCTCCATCTCCAGCCAAATAAAAGCTTTCTAACCCACAATGACATGCTAACACACTTGGTGCACTTCCTTGGAAATAGCTCCCCATAAATGTATGACATGAATCTTAACACAAATTCTACAGGAAGTTTACAGTCAAATGCAACTGAGTCTGAATTCCCCTCTCTCCTCTCCTACCTGAATGTTCTGTAACTTCTCCACTGGGAACAATCCCTGACCATCAAACCATCATGTTCCACTACTGAGTTAGAAATAGTCTTGGCACAAGGGGTTACTTAAAGTTTACACAAACCAGTTTTTCCAGGTTCTGTGTGGGGTTTAAAAGAGTGGAAAGCTACCAGAAGCAGCACAAAACCAGGTGTAGAATAATCAGAAGCAAGGATTGCAGAAGTGACTGAGAAACTTTAGTAAGGGGGACAGGATAGGCAAGCTGGCACTTAGTGTGGGGAAGGGAGGGGGCAGTAAATTCTGGGTGACTGAACTCAAAGAATGCAAAACACAACTTGTAAAGGCAAATTCGAGCTCTCTGAAAGTCACTTTGCTCTGAGTATAGTGAAGACTGGGAAACTAAAATGTGCATGCCATGTATTATATCTACCAAGATCTATTTACCCTTCATGGCACTGCAGTAAATTTTGAGTCTTGGTTTGCTGTGTGGGGCATGTGCATTCAATGATACATCTGTAGCATGTGCATTGCATGTTCATCAGCATCATCTCATGAATGCCATGTGCCACTGAACAGAGGAGTGGTGTAAAGGAAGGCTTTACTCTCTGTGGTAAGGGAGGTGCTCAAAGCATGGGGTAGCAAGGCCAGCACCCAGTTTTGTTGGCAGGGAGGCAGACCAGCATCTCTCAGGCAGCCCACTAGGTAAGGAATTTGCTCCACAACAATATAGATAAAAATTCATTACAAAGTTACCCATTCCAATTTGGGTAACATACAGTCTCCTGTGATTTCTTACTTTTGCCAAGTAAGCTCTTTTAACAACATCATTTCTTTACCTTTGCACTATTGTTGCATTCCAAGAGCAGAGGTGGAGGCAGGGAATGCATGCAGTGCCTGGATTCTGGAATGTAGTGGATTCCAGAAGTTCTGAGGAGAGGAGATGTAAAAATGTGCTCTCCTAAGCAGCCAAGGAGGTATTTGACCTAAACTTGTCATACTGAAATAACTTTCCCCTTGCTTTTTGCTTTGGGCCAGACCCAGATAGCACAGACCAAGCTTTCCCTTGGGACGCTGTGCCTTCTCCTTACCTTGCCCAGCAAGACTGCACCAGTGCTGGGGTGACAAGGGCTGCCTGCAGCTACAGAAGATATTCCACATTTTAGTTCCGTTGTCTCATGAGTTGCTGGGCAATGAGGGGAATCCCATTGTACAGCCAGAGCTCCCCTGATGGCATTAACTCTTTTTCTGCTGGCTGTGACCTAGCTTCAGTTCAGATGTCTGCACTACAGCTGACTGTGTAGGGTGTGGCAATTCCCTTCCTTTGGGAGTTATTTTGTGATCTTTGTGTAGAGGAAGCTACAGAAGTGCAAGGCACTATTAGATGTAGTGATATATTTCCACGGAAAAAAATCATTGGTTAAGGAGGTGGAGGAGCTAGGAGACAGGACTCCTTTTACAAGTCTGAGGACATCCCAACTGGTTTTAAGATTCCTTGTATGGAAGAACTGGTTTAGAGTTTCCTTACACAGAAATTATTATCATCTCCCCACTCCTTCTGGATCATAAAGGCTCTAAGAGAAGGATATTGTGCACATCTGCCAAGGAAAGGCAGTGAAACTCTAGTTTTGGTGTGGCCGCCCTTAGGGCTACTGTAATACGAACTAAAAGGCAAATATTCTGGGCAGACAATACTCTGCCAGCCTTCCTCCTCCAGAACAGCCTCTTACTCTCAGCAAAGCTCTTTTTTTAAGAATGCCATCATGTGCCCTTTACTTTTGTATGTCAGATCATGGATTTCTTACAGTATTCTTCTTTGCAAGAGGCATTGCATCCTACTCCATGTCAATAGGCCATTACTTAATGTGAGAAAAGGATCAGAATCTAGTCCATCAACGAATTTGCATTATTAATTGTAATTATTGCTTTATTTTGTTGCATCTCCTCCTTCCTGACTGCTTCTCATCGTGTATTTTAGCCACAGTGTTCAGTTCAGGATGAACTGAACAAATATATGAAGATTTTGAATCTCCTTCTTCTGATGAGGCCTTTCAGGCATGGCAAGGTGGGAGATCAACAGAAGCTTGTGGTTTTTCTCTTTTCCCCATGCTGCCTGTGGAACTCACACCAGCCAACCTGCCCAGACCCTGCAGTGCCTGGCAGAGGTGGTGGCTGTTTCTGCAGCACCTCTCTGCAGCCATGCAGCTCCCATCTGGGCAGGTGACATCCCCCAGCTGGAGATGCCCTGTGCTGGCGTGGTCTGTGCTGAGAGGAGCCAAAACTGCAGGTGATGAGAACCCTGTGGGGGCTGTGAGTTTGTGGGGCCACCGTCCCTGCCACCAGAGGGGCACCAGCCGTGCTGGGGCTCAGCAGGCAGGCTGGGGCCACCCTCTGCCCTCCTGCCAGGGTCACTCTGCCTCCAGGTGCTGCAGGGCGAGGAATGGTGTCCGGCAGGGCACAGGCAGACCTGCAGGAAGAGGAGGAAAGGCTGTGGGGGAAGGGGAACAAAAGGAAATTCATTGACGGAAAGCAGAGGGGGATAGGGTCTTGTTTTTATTTTTAACAACAGGCAGCTGTGAATTTTTACACTGAATTATTTTAGGTCTCAGGCCAGGCTGTTTCATGCTTCATGGGTGCCTGAGTTTCCCCTCCAGCTATCTGAATTCAAGTGATATTATTTGCAATTTCTTCAAGAAAGCAGAATCTCAGGGGGAGTGTCCTTAGTGAATGGCTGTAATTTCTGTGCTGTGGCTGCCCAAAAGCTATTTAGGCTCTGCTATCTCTGGCTGCCTGCCAGCAGGAAGGATTCCTTCTAGAATTAATTGCGTTTCCCACCTTATAAATACTCCAGGGAGCATGAATCAGGCTTGCAATGGGTGTATTGCCTTGCAAGAAATAATGATGTCTTCTGATGCGCACCATAGAAGGGCAGTGCAAGCAAGAGGGTTGACATGCTACTGACTTTCAGATATTTGCCTATAGCCAAAAATTAGTAATGAATGATGGGAAAGAGAAAATAACCCCAGTGTAAGGCTCATTCTTGTTTCTGGTATGGAGGAAGTGTGGGCTGCTTCTCCAGAGTGTTATTCAGAGCAATGTGCAGAAGCTGGTGCCTCTGTGCTTTGCAACATGAAAAGCAGATCCACAAAAAAACTGCAAGCTCAGGCTCTTTGGCTTTGTTCTATTTAAATGTTATTTACCTAGAGGTACCATGGCTGCATCTCTATTGTACACTGAGTAGGAGCACAGATTTGAACTTGCCCCTCATCTGCTGGCATAGTCACAGTCTGGTGCTGCTCGTGAGCAAGGTTTGAGGTGTGCTGGCTGAGCTCAGGCTGTCTTTAGCACAAGCCCCTTGCTGTCAACACAGAGCAGGACAACCATACTATTCCCTGCCTGGTCCACTCCCATGGATCACAGATGCTTCTCTCACGCCACCTTTGTAGGAGGAACATCCAAGGCAAGGAGCAAAGCCACACAGAAAAAAGGCAGGTGGGAAATTTTAGGCTGTTGTAGCACAACCTGTCTGTGCAACATGAGGGATAAGAGCACTACACAGAGCTTGTGGCCTCCTGTAGTGACCAGCGTGGCCCTGGGCCAAGAAGCCCAGAGAGTCTCAGCCTCTGCCAGAACACCAAAAGCTGTTGCCTGGATTTGACGGATCTTTGAGGACTGTTTATGGAAAAGAGCATGTGAAGCTCAATGTCATGATGGCTACCCCATCCCTTACCATGCTGGTGAGGCAGGGAGTCATGCCAGCCACCTGCTAATGTTGGGCTGCATCCACACAATTGTGCCAGGTCCACAGGGACCAGAGACTCCTCATTTCCCCTTCGGAGGGAGAGAAGGGAAGGAGGAATCACCTGAGAAAACTCCCTCAATCTTGCCCTCCCTCCTTCACAGTGTAATGAGCTTACAAGGATGAGTTGCAATCTGGCCCTATAGATTTCTACTTGATACATTGGGTATTTTTATGAGAGGGCACGTTGACACATTATGATTGGTAAGATTTCTTAGATACATTCAACAGAGCTGAAGTAGTGGTTTAGAGAGCAAGAACCAGGCAGGCAAAGGCAAAGGAAATATAAAGAGAAAAGGCATGCAGAAAAAGACACCCCCCCCAATTAATAATAACAACAAAAAATCCTACCAAAACCAAAATAAAAGTCCCCCCTTATTTTCTTTATATCTCTTAATGCCCAAATGCCAGTACTGAGATCTTTTGAAAACTGTCACAGAAGTGTTCATGTTAAAAAATACACCAGTTTATTAAAGGATTGAGGTAACTTTATCTACTGTCTTTTGATCTCTTCCTCTACCAAGGGAGCAAAGAAAATTAAAAAATAAACAAATCATTCATATAACCTAAATGGAAACAGAAAATGCTGCTGCTGCACATCTCTACATAGCCAGCTGCTGTGCTCTGGTTCTGTTTTATTCCCTTTTGTTCTATTGTACCAAGACTGATGTGGTATAACATTATTGATAATATTTGTGCATGACAGGTTATGTAAGTGAGATTAGTGATACTTGAGAAGGGGTACATTCTTCTTTCTTCACCTGTCAAGCAAAACGTAATTCATTCAACATCCCAAAGGAGCTGTGGCAGCTACTTGTGGTATAGAGACAGTGCTGAGAACACACACAGGAGCCATCATCTGATGTAGTGTTGCAAGTCAGGGGCCAGATCCCCAGGATGATTCACCTGTCTGATGGATGTCTTACATGCCTGCATCACTGCTTGGCTGCAGATAACAAGGAAGCAAGTCAGTTCTCTCAGGGTCTGTGTTTCGGTTCATGAAACAACCAAGGTACCTATGCTGCTGCCTTCACACACAGATATATCCATCCTTGCCAAAAGCTTGCACTGGAGCACAAGTGGGAGTCATAAGCCTTGGCTGCTTTGCCTCTAGGACCCAGTGCAGAAGCTTACAGTGGAATAAAAGGAATGTGATTCCACCTTAAACCCAGCAACAGGGGGGAAGCCCACACATGCAATGTGAACACTCTTCCCATACCTTCCCCAGACAGAAGCAGGAATGAGAATGTATAGACTTCATGTCCCAAAGGGCGCATGGGAACTCCCAAGCTGTTGAGGGGGAGTAGACAGGAAAGTTATTTCCATCTCCTCTTGCTAAACTGTTCTGCTTGGCATAAATAATTAAATTTTATTGCATTGCACAAGGAAAATAGTGAGCTTAGTTTGGGAAGGCACTCACTTGGGAGATAAAATAGTTAGACTGAAATCCTTGTGTGGCCATTTAATTATTTATACCAAGTGGAACATTTTTGCCAGAAGACACTGAGAGACATCCACCTAATTGTGTAATATGCTTATGATTAAGTTTAGCAGTGGTTAGGCAGAACATTGACATGACTACTAGTATATCCCTGCTTAAACTGATTCTGGTCTATGTTTGCCATGCTTAAGTTGACAAAAACCAGACAATGCTTGCTTTGTGCACAGCTCCAGTAGCAGTAATGCAATCAGCATTGTTATAACAAGGCATTAATATTTCTCTAGTAAGAAATCATTTGACTTTCCAGTCATAGGCCCTGAATTAGTAAAAATTATACAGATGCATAGAAATGATTGAGTGCAGTTGCAGAAAGGTGAAATTTTAAATTATTGTTGTCTCACATGGGATGCAGTGAGACAGCTTACAACACGAGATAGGTCATTCATACCAGAAGAGGAATCACAGATTTGATATGTTAGAGATGCTTTAAATGTGAACTGCATAAACAAAATAATCCCTTTTTTGTGAAGGAAAATGCTTCTTTAGGATTCAGAGTTTGCTTCTTTCCTCAGGTACTGTCAACAAAATGACCTTGGTGTTTAAATATACGTGGAAAATTTGATTTAGCTGGTGAGCACTGCTAGCGGAAATAACAATTGTTGGCTGTTTGCAGGAAAAAGGAGAGCTGATGGGACAGTTGATTTGGTTGACTATGATTTAGCTGTATTAACCTACAGTAGTCATGTGGTGAAGTCCAGTCTGTGGTCACTGGAAAAGCATTAAGTTGCAGAACCTGGGATCCCACGCATGGGCTGATAACTTGAGCTGCTCATACACCAAGAGGTATGCTTCAGTAACTTTTTGAGAAAATGGTGTGGTTCAAACATTTTGCAACAGGTTTAAAGTACAAGATTCACACTTATTTATCACTGTGCACAGTCCTGTTGAGGCTACTGGGCAGCCATGGGACATGGCTGGTCAGGGAGAATCCCGAGACAGGAGGGAACAGCTGTGTCCTTCACATCTGCCTGCTCTGATTCCCCGTGGTTATGTAGCCCCACTGCACCCTACAGCTGATCTCATACACCAGCTGTCTAAAGCCAGTACATTGCTGTTGCCAGCATGATCATGCAGATTCCAAGAAGCCAAAATGCAAAAATGGAATTCTCAGTTGTGGTCACAGTACAAACTCTTACATTGCTCTTTTTATGTTACGAACTGCACTTGCTAAAATAAAAAGTAGTAGAGTTGGTGTTGTTAAGCAGACGATACACTGCCAATGTCAGTGAAGCCATTTATGTCAAGGTTTTTGAACTCCCAGATGATCTGGAAACTGCTTAAAACAGACACTTATTCTGCTCTTGTAATTTATTTTGCAGATGAGGCTCTCATTGATTTCACTCCGTCAGTGCTATTAGCGCTCCTCATCAACTCTTTCCTTGTTAAGAGCACCAGCTGAAGAGCTTTTATGCGCTTATTATTGCTAAAAAAATTTTCATATCTATCACATATGATTTCTCTTATCTGTGTTTTTCAGACTGTATGTTGGCAGGAATATATCACAGTATTAGTGTTCCCAATTTTTGATTAAGTCACTGGCCGCTCGTGTGCAAACCTGCAGTAACACCATGCCATATTTTATGCTCACATTAGACAAACAAACTGTTCAGGGTTGTTTCCCAAAGGACTAAATGACAAAGCTGGGAACAAGAATCATTGTGCCAGTTTGGACCCCATTCACCACATGAAAATGTCAGAAGGTTGTAAGGAGATTTCACTGCTTTCAACAGCAGAATGCAAAAACATAAAAGTCTTCTGAGCCCTGTTCTTGTGCACAGGGCTCAAAGTGAGCAAAAATGCTTCCAAGTACTCTTGGGTCTCTCTTCAAATTCTGGTCTACATCTTGTAAAGGTGAAGTGCAGGATCAGCTGCAGTGTATTTAGGTTTCCTTACAACTGCCACTGCTCTTTAAAGCCTTCTTGCACTTACAAACTGGGTCTGAAAAAAAGGTGGAACCAGAGGGCAAAGCAGAAGAAATTCTTTCTTCTAAAAGCTTTGGTGCTTTACTTTAATTGCCACTTATTTTCCCTCCTCAAAATGCAGGTTACATAAAGTTCTCTCAGCTTCATGGCAGTCTGAAAAAGGGATTTAGCTTTTTAGAGTGAAAATGGGGCTGATGTGATGCTCAGAAATGAGAGGACAATTGCGGTGTAAAATTGGTTTGCCTGTGCGCGACAGACGGGATGGCGATGTGAAAGGAAGATTGTACGGGTTGATTTGATTAAAAGGCTGTGAAAGCAGCTTCTGAATGAGTATGTCTGGAATGAAAGGGCGTCTGGGGGGACAATTTTCCTGTAAGGTGGGGCTTTTGGTGTTTGGCATTGCAGATGCTAGCTACAGAAATGTATGATTTAAGAGCACACACTTGGCTCTTGGGCTGGGACAAACCATATTTTCAAGAGTGCACATGGATATATATTAATAATTTAAAAGATTTTCACTTCATTTTCTGAAGGCAAGGAAAATTTTGTTTTTCTTTTCAGAAGCAGTGATATCTTAGGAATACTTACAAGACCTTTTTGGTATCATGTATCATCTGCCTACAATAGGCCTTCTTTTCTCTATCTTATTATCATGAAATAAAAGATTCTCTATATAAGACAGTCCAGAAGGGGGAAAATTCACGAAGCTCACAGGATCATGGTGTTTCATATTCAGATGTCATGTTGGGTTCCAATGCAAAAATGGAACTCTCAGATGTGGTCACAGTATAAACTCTTACACTGTCAACAGCGCTGTGAATTGGCAACATGCCACCAGCAGGTGCCTATGGTTATAGACGTGACCTAGATTTTGCATGTTGCTATAGATATTTAAAGAAGGGGAACTGAAGTGCATGTTGATTCATAAAATGTTCTGGCCTTTCCTTTTTCTTTCTCAGGAATCTCTAATCAAGTTGAAATTTTCTTTCTAATGAATTATTTGCTACCATAAGATCCAATGCTTTATTCACGAACATTGTTGAGGTGCCTGGGCAAAACCAGTCATAAATCATTACTCACATTGCTGAAATTTTTGTCAACATCTTTCATTTCCAATTTGTGTCAGGACAGAGCTTGCACTCACTTGAGTGCACATAGTGACATGTTGAAACTCGAGCCAGGCTTAAAGTGATTTCAATGCAGAAGAGAGTTCCTCTCCTTTGGTGGGAAGCACATGAAGAGATCCTTACTGTGTGTAATACTCAGAAAGTATTCACAATATTTATTGAGCATAAAGTTGCCTCCATTAGATGAATTTATGTCAGCAGAGTTGTTATTCATGTGTGAGAGACATAAATAATAGAGCCAGAAGACCTCAGCATGCTGCAGTCTCAAAGCCACATGATATATAGGAATCTGAGTGGGGAGCATTAGTATTATGCAAGTGATTTTTAATGAAAACGTGTAATTTAAAGAAAGCTTATTTCTAATGATGGAGGAAAGGGTCTTTAAGTAGCAATCTTCTATCAAGTGGAAGTGGTATAAACTGTCTTTTAGGGTCCCTGATTTACATTTAATTAGAAAGTAGGACTACAAATCCATGCCTTTCAAAAGCTGGAAAAAGCAAGCTAGTCTCTCATTCAAGCCTCAGGAAACAGGGTCAGGGTCCAAGGGAAGAAAAAGAATTTATGTAAATATACAAACTCCAGGCAGAGGTTTAGTTGAAATATTTAGTCCTTTAAATTCTGAAACAAAAACCTTCCACAGAACTGGCTGCCTAGGTTCTGGGGTTTGGTAGAGAGTGTGTTCCCTTGTGTTTTTATTCATGTCATCATAATGAAAGCTGACTTGCTTTTTTGAATAATATATACTTTATCTGCATAATGAAAGGAACTGAAACTAACATTATTAACTGCACGTTTATTTATAGGGCACCTCACACTAAACAGAATGTCCATTATAGCTGTAAGGGTTTTTTTAACACAAGGCATAGAAAAAACTAGGAGAAAGTGGATTTTCATTGCAAGCAAAATATCATTAAAAAGCTTGCCTCCTGCCTTGTAAACAGATGAAGAAAATGTACTGGCAAAGCACACACTAGCTTTGGGATGTCGCATGGCCAAAGACCAGGACCTCAAAACCTTGAGACTTTTTATGACAAAACGTATCTGTGAATATAGAGCAAAACAGAATTTGCTCTGGCGTTTCCCTCAGCAATGTCTGGATGTAAAAAGAAGAAGATTTAGGACTTGCCTTGTCACACCACCTCTGCCATGGAGGTGCTGGAGGAGCTGTTACCCCCTTTGACACCTCCTTCAGCAGCTTGCAGAGGGAACAGCCATCAGTTGTTGCTGGTGTGCAGCAGTCAACTTACTTCCATAACAAAATGCTATAGACTGCAGCTGGATCTGGGGAATACTGGGGAGGAACACAGGAGTGGAGGGAGTCAAGCTGTAGAAATGTGCCTGGCAAAATATTACTCGTCATAGAAACATTTGGGGATATCTTTTCCTCCATCATCTGGTTCTAAGATTTATTCAAATGATTCCAGCACTTTACACTTATTACACAATTATTTCAGAAATTTTACACTTCTGAACTGCTTCATCTTATCAATGAAAATATAGTCTTAAGCATTCACAAAAGATAAATTAATCTAAAATCAGTTTGATAAACTTTAATGTATTACTTCAAATCTGCAAGTATTTTGCAACATATTTGATTTTCATCAAAGATATATTTCTGCTTTTATAAAATGTAACTTGGCTTTGCTTAGTCATGCATGTGAAGAGTTGACTTATGACCTTTATAAATATTGTAAATCATAAATGTAAATTAGCCTCTATTTCTTCAACAATAAACTTGTCTTTATGCTTGGTGCATGACTTACACCTTCTAGAATCACTTGATGTGCCACAGATATTTACTGGGAAGCTCTAGTTAATTTCTTTTCAATTTTCAGTTTTGTTTTTAGAAAAGTTCAGCTTAATTCAGAAGGTTTAGTTTCAAGTCTCATCAATTTTAAGTTTTCTTTTACTATCATTTAGACACAGTAGAACAAGCACTTCTATTTTGCTTTGGGATGGAGTTTCTTAAGGCCAAGAGCTCCCAAATAACACCTATGAGAAGGTCTTATCATTCACGAAAGAAAAACATGGTCAAACTGTTTTCCATGGGAAAATAAGAGCAACAGGTTCCAAAGCCCCAACATCACAATGAATTGGACCCTAACAGAGAAATCCAGTTCAACCCTCAGATGAGCTGAAATGGAGGTCATGCCAATTAAACAGACCAAAATTAAATACATGGATATTTTTTAATCAAAATGTTTCAGAATATTTGTCCTCATGAACATGTCATGAAAGATAGAAAATAGCAAATTCAATACTTGTATTAACTGGACTAAGAATTTTAGAGTAAAAGTCCTATTGCTCTCAAGGCTTTTAGTTGCTCAGAGGGACATTAGGTGACAAATATTGTTTGGATGTCAGCCTGAGTTCTTCAAACGCAGTTTGAAAATTAAAAAGACAGTATATAGTCAGGGATAGATTTAAGAGATAACACTGCAGAGCAAATAAGGCCCCAAACTGTCAAACCTGGCAGACAGAAAGAATGTGCTAGAAAAACAAATTATAGTAATGAACACCCTTCCACAAACTGCTGTGAAAGAGACAGAACCCATCCTAATCCTTCAACACTAAGGAAAATAAATGGTTTGTGTTTATATTTGATTACATGGAAAACTGAACTTATTTAAATAATAATCATCTGGTCAAATTTCTAAATAGAAAAGATGCGTAGAAAGATAGTAGAAAATTCCCAGTGCGTGCCTGCTTGGCATTTGCAGGCAGTCATGAGCTGGTTCTGCTCAGCCCAGCCTGCCCAGCCTAACTTAGCACACTCTGCAGGGAGTCGGTGTGTGTGCTGCCAGGTGCTGAGCATCTCCCTCCCCTGCCTGCCCGGCTGTAATTCAGTCTGTGTGAGCACAGACCTACCCTGAACTCGTCTGGAAAAGGCTCAGGTGCTCTCCGTGCCTGCTGCATGCTCAGGCTCCTGCTGTCATCCAGCCCAAGGGGTCAGGGTCACACCTATGCCCTGAATCCCTCCTTAGGCTCCACTGGCTGAAATCTCTCCTTAGTCTGCTTAGGCTCAGGCTGCTACTGTCATCCAGACAGTTCAGTCCAAGGGACTGGAGTCACACCTATGCCCTGAGTCCCTCCTTAGACTCCACTGGCTGAGCTCATCAGGGCTTGGGTCTGTTGCTTCAATATTCAGTGCAATTAGGCAATCAAGGGTAATCAAAGATGGTGCTGACCCTGCCAGACACTGATGTGAAGGCAACTAATCAGGGCCTGGGTCTTCACTGCCTGCAGCAGGAGCTTGTACACCAGCTTCACAGCACCTACACTACAGCCAAGGGAATGCAGGTGTCTGAACCTGGTTATGAGACTGCCAGCCGAGGAAAAAATCTGGAGCTATTCATGCAAGTAACATGTTCTAGATGTGTTCATGTGAATAAAAATTGCCCAAATCATGTGAATACAGCAGAGGTGGGAGCTCCAATAGAACTACTACGGGGTCACACCCGCATGCATGGAATCAGGTTCATGTTTAAGAAGTGGATTAGATTTAATAACACTTTTCTGGAAGTCAAGTAGTATTAAACTAATGAGAGAAGAAACTGAGCTGAACTACCAGGAGCCATTTATTTCATCCCTCCTCTACCTGCAGCCACTGAATGCCCAAGTTCTTTCTCACCTGCCCCTGTTGACACATAGTCCCACTGAAGTGGAGGGAGATACAGATATGATGGATGGTGGCCAAAGTCTGGCAGCAGAAAACTGTGAGGCAGAATTGCCTCAGTCAAAATGCCACTTCTGTCAAGGAGTGAGTGGAACATCAGCGTTTTCTTGCTGGGTTTGTGGGTTTTCTGATCACAGGGTCAAAATTTGATTAACTCTAAAATCTATCTGGTTTTAGGACTAGATCAAAGACTTAAGTGCCTGAATTAAGGACTGCAACAGCTAATCATAAAGAAACATAAATAGATTTAAGACATGAAGGCAAAATTAACAAATAGCTCCAAAACAAAGGAAATTCCTTCATGTCCATTGTTTGCTTTTGAGGCAAAACCATTGCTTTTCTTTAATTACTCCTGAGACACTGGGGCACCAGTCAGAGGAGAAACGCATCCAATACTTCAAGAAAATTGCATGTGCCCTCCCTGTACAGTTTTGCAAATGTCCCTTCTCACACGCTTTCTTACTTTTCATTCTTCCCTCGTTCTTTTTCCCTTTTAGCCTTTTCATTATGGTGAGACTTTGTGCACGACTCACTTCATTTTATCAAGGTCACACTTCTGCGAGGGCAGACAGGGGTCACCAAGAAGAAGAAGGGGTAGGCAGACTACCTCAAAATGCATTTGCATCTCAGGGTTAATACTCCTTGAAAAAGGTACACGAAATTAAATCGTTTCCCCTTCCTCTTTTCTATTTCATTTATTTCATATTTAGAGGAGAGGAGAGGAGAGGAGAGGAGAGGAGAGGAGAGG
>VZSR01003803.1:65897451-65943589 GCA_013398615.1 Brachypodius melanocephalos | reverse complement strand
TGGGGCTAGTTACTGGCTTGGGCACAGACACCCTTTAAAATGCAGCCCTTTTGACTTCCAACAAAACCAATTTAAATGTAATGGCCTTCTGTCAGAACAAGGTTAAGGCAGGTCTAAATATCTCATACCTGTTTGGATATCAGGTATTGTGGTGAGACCTGGTTTACATCATCAGGATGTAAATAATTTCATATTTAGCTTTGGGCAAAAGCATTGGGATTCCTTGAACATATGACCACTTCCCACTGTGTTCTTGCAGCACAGATGTTTTGTCCAGCTGCACACTAATATGGCTGCTGGCATTGATTATTTGGAATGAGTTTCGTTCTAGTAGAATAATTATACAGCAAAGTGGGCCCACCTTTCCTTATTCATTTCATAGAACTGTCCACTTTTGAAGGCTGCATTTCCCAGTCAAGAGAAATGCAAGTGCTTAAAGAAAAGTTTGTTTCTTCTCTGCCACCAGGATGAGGTGGGGGTATATAAATTTCATTCTTTAGACTGCCAAGATTCCCTGAAATTCTCATTATGTCCAGATTTCAGATAACTGAGTGTATAAAGAAACATTACTGCCTCGTAATGGTACTCACACTTGCCACCCACATTTTTTTCCCTGAGCAGCTATCACCCAGTCCAGCTCTTCCCAAGGCCTGAGCAGACACATTTATAGTAATTGTCACTTTGTAAATTGTCACTTCACGTCTGTGTAAAGGATGGCATAATTACAGAATCATATTACAGATAATGTTATTTATTGGATAGTCTTGCCTAGACACCTGTCAGTAAATAGATCTTCTTATGGCTTTTTCTCTGTGGATACATTTCATAAAGACATCTTTGGCAGCCACTATATATCTTTTGATTTTCTATCTCCAGATATTTGTGGGTCTTCTAACTCTAAGCTCTTGAAGATGTATACAAAATGGAGGATGACTAGAAGTAAAGGTTGATTTCAGGAAACCTTAGCAAAGGAAACAAGTTTAAAGAAAAAAAGAAACGCTGAACAAACAAATACCCAAATAAGCATACAAAATAGAAAGTTTTCTATTAATCTGATATTTTACTGACTGGATTACCATTTCATTTTAGATTTTTCTTTTGTTCTTAGAAAACTTCTCAGCCCAATCAAAGCGGCACAGAAATGTATATGGTAGTTGTGGTTTGACCCTGGTTGGACACCACGGAAGGGCATGAAGTTTGTGAATGAGACATGAAGTTTGTGAATGAGAAAGTGACTTTCTTGTGCAGGGGCTTTGGCTGGAGCAGTTCACAATTCCATTGCCTTGGATGAAGTTACTGCCTGTAGCTGGACAAAGAGACACCCAAAAACCTTCAGCAAAAGGATTCTGGAGACTCCTCCCTATAGCCACGGGCACTGTGTCAATTCACAGTCATTTGTGACAGAGCCCCACAGCTTCATCACTTGGCTATTGTCACTGTGCAGCTCTGAGATGGCTATCCAGGCTGAGGTATTCAATGAGCTTTGCCTCAGTCTTCAATGGCAGCATCTCTTCCCACACATCTTGAGTGAGTTGACTGCAAGACAAGGACTGGGGAAGCAGAGTGCTTCCCACTGTAAGTAAAGATCAGGTGCATGACCACCTGCAGAACCTGATTGTACATAAATCTATGGGAGCTGATGAGATGCATCCTGGAATCCTGAGGCTGATGTGGTTGTCAAGCCACTCTCCATGACATTCAAAAAAATCATGTCAGTTGAGTGAAGTCCCTGGTGACTGAGAAAAGGGAAACATTGTACTCACCTTTAAAAAAGATCAAAATAATATTCTGGGAACTACCAAGCAGTCATTCTCACCTCTGTGCCTGTGAAGATCATGGAACAGATCCTCCTAGGGGATGTACAAAGGCACACGGACGGCTGGGAGGGGATTCAAGACACCCAGAATGGCTTCATGAGGGAAGTCCTGCCTGACAAATCCAAGGATCTTCTATGATGGAGCAACTACATCAGTGGGCAAGGGAAGGGCTACAGATGTAATTTATCTGGAATTTTGTAAAGCTTTTGACATAGCCCCCTATAACATCCTTCTCTCCAACTTGGAGAGAGAAAGATTTGATGGACTGTTCAGTAGGTAAGGAATATTCTGGATGGTCACATTCAGAGGGTTGTGATCTATGGCTCAAAGTCACAATGAACATCAGTGATGAGTGGTGTCTTTCAGGGGTCATCAGTGTTATTTAATATCTTTATCAATGATATAGACAAGGGGATCAAGTGTGTCCTCAGCAAGATTGCAGATGACACCAATCTGAGTAGTGCAGCTGGCACTCCTGAAGGATGGGATCAATCCAGAGGGACCTGGACAGGCTTGAAAAATGGGCCCACAGGAATCTAATGAGCTTTAGCAAGACCAAGTGCAAGGTGCTGCACCTATGCTGGGGCAACGCCCCATATCAATGTGGGCTGGGACACATTGGAGAGCAGCCTTGCTGAGAAGGACTCGGGGGTGCTTGTGGACCTGAACCAGCAGTGTGTGCTCACGGACCAGAGACTGCATCCTTGGCTGCACCAATAGCAGTGTGACAGTAGATTGAAGGAGGTGATTCTCCCCATTTACTCCACTCTCATAAGAGCCCACCCAAAGCCCTGCATCCCACTCTGGGGTCCCCAGCACAGGAAGGACATGGACCTGTTAGAGCAAGTTCAGAGGAGGACTATGAAGATGATGAGAGGGATTGAGACCTTCTCCTATGAGGAAAGTGTGTTAAATTGTGGTCGCTCAGGCTGGAGAAGAGGAGGCTCCAAGGTGACGTTATTGCAGCCTTTCAGCACTTAAAGTGATCCTCTTAGAAAGCCAGAGGGGGATTTTTTGCAAGGGTGTGTAGTGATAGGACAAGGGGGAATGGCTTTAAACTGAAAGAGAGTAGGTTTAGATTAGATATTAAGAAGAAACTCTTGACTGTGAGGGTGGTGAGGCACTGGAACAGGCTGTCCAGAGAAGCTGGGGATGCCCCATTCCTCAAAGTGTTTAAGGTCAGGCTGGATGGAGGGAGTTCTGAGCAATCTGATCTAGCAGAAGATGTCCCTGCCCATGACAGGGGCATTGGAACTAGATGATTTCTAAGGTCCTTTCCAACCTAAAAAGTCTGTGATTCTGTGATTCTACCTACACCAAGGCAAAGAGACATATACAGAACGTATGGAGGAGCTACAGAGGAGAAAGTCACTGAAGCTGGATCTTCTCTGGCTTCCCTCATTTGACAGGCCACTGTAATGCTCCAGCTTCCACTGCTTTGAGCCTCAGAGCACTTTTGGCCAGAGTGTATCTTTTGTAGTTTGAAGATTGGAGAGAAAATCAGCCATTCTGTACTTGTTCCAGTGGCTGATCTCCTTCAGTATTAAAAAAAAAAGGTGTTTTCTACATCAGAATAACCCCTAACTTAAAAAAAAGAAGATGTATTAGTTTGGGACAGTTAAATATGACCTTAGTAAAACACAGAAGTGATTGAGCTGTCCCCATTCCAAGATCATGTTATTGCCCACAAAATATCAAGTATTATTTCTTCTGGCAGTGTCTGTCTCTGAAATAAAAGGACCTCAATTTAAAGAATCAGTTACTCACATAAACAATGATGAGATTTCAAAAATACATGAAAACTGAAGGCTCCATCTGTCTTGTAAAAATAAGTCTCACATAGCCACATGTTACTGCACAGGCTTCCTGGTGGGAAAGCCCTTCCTTGGTCAGGAAGAATCACTTGCCATCGCTAGAGAGAGGAAGGAGACAGTCTGTCCTTGTCTGGCTGGTTTGCTGGGTAGAACAGCTTGATGGTGATAGGGATCACAGTCCTCACAATTCGTGAAGGACTCGAGATTATTTCATTGTACTGCTGACCTCGTGGCAGAGCACAGCACCGTGCACAAGGCTGCAATCCTTCCCACTGGTTGAAGCAGAGGTAATGCCATTGTCACTGACCTGCCACTGTGCATGTGTGCTTTCTCTTCTCCTCCTTCCACAGCCATCACATGCCCTCCTTGGAGCAGGCAGTGTGCCCCACTGTGTTTGTTCAGTACACAGAGGAACAAGGCCTGCCGCTGCTGAGCAAATAGTTACACATATTAAATATGAGTGTCTGCTCCTGTCATGCTGTTGCTTACCAAGAGTTACTATCACTGTTTTGAAACTGCAATACATTGGAGGGACTAAACAGTCAAGCTCATGGAAATTGGACATTTCACTCCAGCACTTCCCCTTCCTTTTGTTTTTAAAGTCACTTTCCTGTTACATGTTATCCTGCCCCCTACCTCATTCCCCACTGCCGGCTGCTGACTTGGTGCTTGCTTGTGCATGGAAGCACAGAGGCTTTCCTCCAGGAGCAGCACTGCTCTCCGCAGCAAGGCTTGGTGGTGCTGAGGCACTTCAATGCCATCTGTGCTCTCTTCCTGGAAAAGGTTGCAGTCTGCAGACTCAGCACTCTTGGCCTGGAAACCCCAAAATCCAACCCTGCACCTCCCACCACCATTCCTCCTCAGGTTCAGGAATCACAGACACACAGGTTCAGTAAGGTTAGAAAAGACCTCTAAGATCATTAAGTCCAGATGTTGATGGAGTACTGCCAAACCCACCACTAAACCAAGCCCCCAAGAGCCCCATATACACATTTTTGAACACTTAGAGCAAGTGAGATTCCACCACTTCCCTGTAAAACCTGTTCCAGTGCCTGACCACCCTTCAGTGAAGAAATTTTTCTTAATATCCAATCTAAACCTTCCCTGTTGTAACTTGAGGCCACTTCCTGTCGCTTGTTACCTGGGAGAAGAGACCAACACCCATCTTGTTCTTTTCAGGTAGTTATAAAGTCCTCCCTCAGGGACTTTGACCTTCTCTTCTCTAGGCTAAACCATCCCAACTCCATCAAAAGGTCCTCATAAAACTCCTGCTCCAAACCCTTCTCCAGTTCTGTTGGTGAAGGAAGCAGATGACTGCAGCCCTCCTCTGTTCATGCCATTGGCATGTCCCTGGACACTTATTTCTAGCCCATGTGTCTACACACAGCATGTTCAGAGAAACATCAGGAATACATCCAGCTGACATCTAACCGAACTGCAAACAGAGAAACCAAATGCCTAGAAAGAGGGGGTGGCCTTCCTGGCAGATACACTGCCATAGCAAAAGGGGAACATAGAGCAGATTGGGACACGCAGGAATGACAGGAAACCTTGGTGGAAGAACCAACGAGACATTGGCCCCAAGCTGGTGGGATGGGCTTTTTTGGAATGGGTTGGCAAGAGAGAACAACTACTGGTCAGGGCTGCCAGGCTTGGTGCTGTCCTGGGTGAGGAGGGAGAGTAGATGCTTGAGCAGTTGAGGAGGAACTGTAAGAGCCATTTTGGAAAGGAAATTAGGATTGAAGAAAAGCAGGCTCCCTGTTTGGAAAGCAAAGTAATAAAGCACCAAGGGAGCTGAAACAATGAATGGCTGTTGCTCATTAGTTTCCTGGTCATTACTTGCTGGCTGAAAACAAATGTATGTTATGGGAAATGGAGGGGATTTTCTTGAAAGGTCTGGGAATCAGGAGGACCTAGAAATTGGAAAAGAAAGGGGAAAGGCTTGCAGCAGCTGCTTCCCTGAAAATATCAGATGCATGTATGTGCCTGTCTCCTGCAGGTAGGCTCCATTGCTGAGGGTCAAATGACTTTTGTGGGAGCAGAGGGGTGGAGTGGAGGATCCACTCCAGAAAAACACCCCAAACTGCACAGCCTGTTACAGTGGTGTGCTACTGAAGGGGACATCAGGAACTGGCTGCGGGAAAGCATGCCTAAATTCTACAGCTTCTTGGCCCATATCATCAATTCCTCTGGAAAAATGAGGGTTGCCTTCTTTAGTAGATCTGCTTAGAAAGCCGTGAGGAGAATTCAGTATCATAACAAACCTTCAAGCCTGGTAATAGGTACTAACATATTATCTTCAAGATTTTTCTTTACTCCCGTGACCAGACTTGAGGCATATTAGGAATTTCAAGCTTCCCTTGAAATAGCAAAGGTGTGCTTAATATAATGTTTCCCACCAGTTAAATCAGACTGGGGAAAAAAAAATCTGCCTATATTTGGTAACAGAGTTAATTCATTCCCCAAGCTTAGTACCAACCTGACTAATCAACTTGTATATTCTTGATTACAGGCTCTTACTTGCTTTTAAAGACAGACTTATCTCTGCAAATTGGGTGATTCTTTGAAGTTCTGTATCTAAAAATGAAGAAAGTGAGCAAGAAAGAATTTATTCCTGTCTTTGTTTGCTTAGTAGATATTAGAATTGAATGATCATTTCTTTGTCTGTCTTTCTTTCTTTCTGGCAGCTCCTTCCCTTCTTTAGAATAATTTACATTAAAACATAGATGTATCTGTCTATGTAAATATAGACAAATACCTTGCATGACAATAGCTTAAAAATGCTGGTAAAGAGAAATAGCAAAACCAGAGCCAGGTTTTCTATCAATTTGCTATAACAATTTTTAAACAGGCAGTTACTTGCTAGCTATATTGCCCATTTTCATAGCTGGGACTTATATTAATGCAATGAATAAAATTTCCATAAAGCAGAAATGCACACGTTGATTTTCACTTCTAGGGTGAAAGGGATTTTGTTTAGGAAGATGAGGAGTTCTGCAAAGCAATGAATCAGACAAAAAGCTGAAATTTCCAGCTAGCTCTCCCTTTCTCATTTCAAGCATGGGAATGAAGAAATATGGTGAAAAAAGAGTTAATGTTCACATGAAAACTATGTCTGTGATTAGTCAGTGTGATTTAAGGCTTCTGGAATGAAGCAAATGTTATGCCAAATATGGGGAGTTCCTTTCTAAATTGCATCATATTTGCTTGCAGGGGTTATTTGCAGTTGGAATAAAAGGGCTGAGGGTTAAATTTGGAGTGCCTTAAAAGACAGTGGCTGAGCTCTGTTAGCTTCAGGTTGGTTTTTGCTCTCTTTGAGCTTAAGTCTGTTAGCTGAAGAAGGAAGATGTGTTGTGCTGCTTGTGAACTGGCTGATGCACAGATCCCCTTGGTGATTCTGATGTATGGAGGAGCGTGGGTGGCACAGGGGACATGTGTTCACTCACTCTGCGTGGTTACCTGGGTTATATTTGGCCGTTTTTCTCTTGGGACCCAGCTTACTGATAATTATACAAATGAAAAAGTGCCATCTGAGGAAAATTAAGGAAGTGTTCAATAGTACTGGTGAAGAAGTATCACTAGAAAACAGAATTCAGAGAGGATGTGTAAGGCTTGAATGTGCTGATGCAATACAAATGAACGTGTCAAAGACATGTCAATTGCTTTCTTGTTCTTGCATGCATTTTGAATCAGGTCCTGGCAATATTTTCTCACTTGAGGATTTGTTCCTCCACTTTCCTGATACCAGAGATTCACCTCAGTAGAATTATGTCTTGCAGAATCAGGGAAACAATTCCCTCAGGGCAAGGGATCCGACACTTGCTTAGGGGAACACTACCAAGAGAACTGTTTTCTGCTTGGGTCTTGAGACAAAGTGAATTTTTCTACCAGACAGAAAATTCTGGTTTAAGCCAATTCAGTTTGAGCAGTTAGGACCCATGAGGATAGGAAAGAGATGCAGAAGAAGGGGCTCCTCAAGGTTTTGGGTTTTTTGATTCTCATTTCCCTTGGTTTTCCTTAGAATTCAAGAAACCTTGTGCAGCTGCACACTTTCATTACCTATTTTTGCATGGCTTTATAAGACACATAGGACACTGTGTATGGGGGAAAGCTGCCAAACAAATAGCAGGTCTCCATCATTAAGAGCAAAGATGAATGCAGAAACATACCAACCTAGAGAGCCTGATGAGCTTGTGATTTGAAAGCAAGAGCAGCAATATTTCGACAACATTTTACAGAAGTCTGGCATCCATCTGCACCGTGTTCTGTCATCCCTGTGCTTGTGTAACTTGTACAGGCACGAATGTGTGTTTTATGGGTGTAATTGAAGGACACTGGAATTCTTTCTAGTAACCTTAAAAGGCTTTAAATCAAGATACCATTATAGCCAGGATTTGCCTGTGACTTTGGATTACCCTTAACATTTGGGAAACCTATTTGTGTCAGAGCTCATGGCAGGCACAGTTAAGTTTGAAATATATGTAAATAAAACACACATGCACAAAGTGTGCCTGTCGGTGCTAAAAAGCCAATTTATATGCCCTCTTTACAAAGGAAATTCTGTTGTGATACAAAATAAAGTCCAGCTACTAAAGTGGCGTTTGGAGGACAAAAGAAGCTGCACTTGTCTGCAGAGAGTAGAAGAGGTTAATCAGGAAACAGGATACATTGACAGCTTTCTTCATTATCTGTTATTTGGCTGCATTTAGCAGGAAGCCTCCAAGAAGGCTTATAGAACTTTTATTTTTTACCCCAGATTTCCTTCTGGAGGCATCATCTTTCTGTATTCTCCACTTAAGTTGCAGCCTAGGCTTTAGGTCCGTGTTTCCTGCACCTCTGTGCAGCACTGCAGGAGGACAGGGAACCCATCTATTGCACAACCCAGTGATGGGTTTGGCCTCTACCCTCTAAGAGATATATCAGGCATGTACCTTCATGTTTATTTTAAGACACTCAAGCTGATCTCTCTCCTTTGCAGAGCATCATGTAGTGATTAGTACATGGAAGTGTACATCAAACACTATTTCTCTGAACACCCACCCTCCACCTACTGAAAAATGTCTCCTGCTGCAGGGACCTGAGCAGCCTGACACATCAGCGGAACCATAATCTCTCAAAAGGAGCTCACATGAGAAACTGAAGATTATAATAGGAAATTAGTGTGCAAACAGCTGTGGACATTTAAAATGTGCCTGTTGTGTTGGCAAGGGTGACTTTTCCACAGCAGATTGGCAGAAGGACCACTGTACCTGAGCCTCAGCTGTTGCATTCCCTTACCTGATCCTCTAAGGATGTGGTTTTGTATTACACCTCAACTAAATATGAGACCTTCCAAACTGTCCTTCTTGGCCTTACCTTCTGTCTCAAACTGGACCTAGAAGTTGTCTGGATAGAAGATGTGAGGATGCAGTAGCTGAGCTGATGAAAACTATTTTCATCCCCCAGCCTTCTGTTTTTGCATAGATGATCCTTGCCAGGTCAGATAGCTGAACTGACTCGCCCTGCAAGGTCTGGAACCTGCACCAGAACTGGCAGGAGGGACCTGGTAGGAGCAGAATAGCTGCTTTCCATAGTAGCTGTTTCTCCTATAGGAGTTATTAGGTATAACCTGAAACAAAAAATTTACTTCAATGCCACTTTTAACAAGCATATAAGCTACTACATCTGGAGGTGAATTGTTTACCTTTTTTATTTTTTAAAGTAACACCCAGTTCACTTTGGGTCAAGCTTGATCTGCCAAGTTCCCTCTTTGGCCTGTATTGCTGGTGGCTGCTGGGTTTTTTTGGGTTTTTTTTTGGGTTTTTGGGTTTGTTTGTTTGTTTGTTTTGGTTTTTTTGTTTGTTTTTGTTTGTTTTTTGTTTGTTTGTTTTATTTTGTTTTGGGGGGGGTTTGTTGTTGTTTTTGGGGGGGTTTTGGGTTTTTTTGGTTTTCTTTTCTTTTCTTTTTTTTTTTTTTTGCCAGTGTTATCACAAAATCGATCACAAGAAGGATATGGGTCAGGTGAAGAACGGTCAGTCTGCTGCCTGCTTTTTGTTGTTGCTCTCTGGTCTGAAGCATGGGTCCAAGAGTAGGATGTAACAGGAACCCATGCCATGACCTTCTGCAGGTATTCCCCCACCTTTCTCAGTGACACATCTATCACATGGTAGGAGTGCCCCTGTGCCTTGGTGTCAGCTTTATGCCATACTAGCATAGCCACCCATGTCCTGTGAGAGGGATTATCTGTTCTGGATACAGGAGAATTGGACAGTGGGTTAAAAGGATCACACTGCATGAGGTGCCCAAGAAGCTGCTACTCTTACATCAAACAGGAAGCCTCAACAGCAAATTAGAGTGTGCTAATGTTCCACCCATCATGTATTTTAAACAACTAAAGGCTTGGCTGGTTGTATGTTGTGTGAGGTAGACTGAGTTCAGTTCCTCCACTTTATCTGTGTGACACCTTCTGCATTTCAGTCTTTGCAGTGATCTTAATTTATCAGCAGGACCCAACCTGAATAACCTGGCATTTGAAAAATGGAGAGTGGGAATTCTCTCAGGCTAAAGAGCAAACTGGATACAAGAAAAGGCTGCCATGGATGTCTCAGGTGCAGAGCACACTGAGTCTGCAGCTTCTGTGCATCAGATCATGGGCATCCATTGCAGCTCTCTGGCAGTCTTTATTGAAAGGCTGGGCTTGGGGCAAACATAGCTGAACTCTCACCAAGAATGAAGAAATTCTTGACAAAATCAGAAATCCCTCAATATACGCCACAGTGAGGAGAAAGGGAAATGTCTAGGAAAAACAGGCAGAAGTTATCCCTGAGCACAGGGAGAGCACATAAAATTATAACGAAAGGAAGTACTAGTTGCTGTAAAAGTGTTTTAAATTAACGAAGCATTTGAATTGCATAAGGATCCTGCTGCTAAGCATCAGGCATGCCCAAGCTAAAACTGCCTGACCTGGCTTTCCCAAGGGAGGAAAAAGGAGGAACACTTTGACTCTAAAATGGGCTTAGGGAACAGGTATGTTCCCTGTTGCTCAGTCTGATCAGGACTAGGATACTTCTGGAGAGAGGGAGCTGGACTTGAAGCACTTGGAGAATTTCACAGGGATAGACAAAATATATGTAAAATTTAACAGCCTCTGTGCTATGAGGCAACTGAGCAAGAGTTTCTGGACTTTGTTTCAAAGATTTAAACATTTAAAAGAAAAATACTGAAGTGAATGCATTCTTTCACTATCCCATGAAGGATACTGTAGGTGAAACAAAGCATCAAGAGTCCAAAGTAAACTCTAGGTCTAGCTTGAGGACTTTATACCATAGAGGTTAAAAGAACTGGCAGAACTATTACATACCACTACTGCATGGTGGTGTCTGAGTGATGGCCCTCCACCCAAACAGAGCTGAACATTTCATGTTTCTCTGAGTAGTGCTGGCATCATGTGGTAATGGGTTCAAGTGATACTTCTTCTCTGTTTTGGGGGTTCTGGGATCAAAGTTTGGAAAAATGGATGGGTGCTGTTCTCTTGTTAGCAGAAGTAGGAAATGCTTAACACAGATGCTCAGTCTCACTTCCCTCACACCAGCAGTTCAGGGTATATTCAGCTCTCAGACTCTGTAAACCAGTATTTCTTTTCCAGTCTCATCATGGAAAATAGCAGAGGAGCTTGTGGTGACACAAATTTTTAGTGATCCAGTCCCAGCCTTGCTTCCTGCAAGATGAGACTCCTCGTGTCAGATGAGGAGTGATACTGAACTTGTATGTACCAGTAGTCTCCTTCCATTTCTCTGAAGCTCCTACCTGAAGCATTGACACAAACCCCAAAGCCATGGTAGCAGCATCCCCAGTGGGACTTCATAGGAGGGAAGACAAGGTGATTCTTATCTCCAAGACAATTTACATCTGAGCAACTTCCTTGACGTCAGCTCTGGGCACGAGTTTACAGAGGTGAACATCAGAGCTGCAGTGCAGAGCCGTGCAGGGGAACACGTGTGTGCAGCCCCCTGTGCAGGTCATGTCACACTTGTCCCGAGCCCACAGTGTCTCTGCAATGCCAGAGCCACTCCTCTGTGGCAGTTTGCTTTGGGGCTGCCCTGCACATCCACACCAGGGCAGGCAGGGCACCCACTGCACTGCTGGCACACACTGACTCACACCTGCTTCTCCCTCTCATGCCTCAGACACCTCTGATTTCCAGAGGGAACAAACTGAAGAGAAGCCATCATGAGAGGGCAGTGCAGGGGATAATATCCACCCCAGTGAAGGGATGACTATGCTGCAAGGACATTCTCTTTTTGTGGCTGCTAGCTACCAGAGCTCTGCTCTGATCTGAAGAAAGGCCATGTTCAGTGATGCTGTACTAGGCACCACAGATACCCGTGTCTTGTGCTCTTATGGGTTTTTTTCTTTTTCTTTTTTTTTAGGGGGAGATATGATGCTTTTTTGTGCCAAATGGCTTTAATTATTCTGAGAAGTTATAAGCTGGTTGAAATAGAGTTAACTGTAGATCCTTCACTGTAGCTGTACTCAAAATCAACTGCTGTAAAGAACTGAGCTCATGCTGTGTGCAACCTTTATTCTAAACCATGAGCAACAGGAAACCTGTGTGGGTTCTCTTGCAACAACCCAACACATATAGCTGCTTTAGGAGCAGCAGCTAGGGAGACTATGCAGCCATGCACCACAGCTCTCAAAGGGGAAAAGCTATCATAAAGGCTCTTGTCCAGCATTTGAAAGAGTCACTGCAATTTACCAGGATCAGCTCTTCAGTCTCAAAATGAAATTCGGAGCCAGCTCTGGGGAGTAGCCTGAAACCTCTTTAGGTGCACCAAGGATCTGTGTATCCCAGTCCACACATTCATGATTTGGCAGTTCTTTCCTCACTGTTATCCAATGGGATCCTAAGGAAACAAAATCCACCTTTCCTCCTGCTCTGCACAGACCAAAGAAAGGGCTAAGGATTATGAATGCTCCCGCTTGCCTCTCACCCAGTGCTGCCAGCCCATAGTCTGTATCATAATTGCCATAATCTCTCTGAACTGGGGAAGTACTGCATGGGCATGGGCACTTTCAAAAGAGCCTTTCTTAATGGATTACTTTCTAATTGTCATGCTTGGCTGTTTACTGAGGGTTAAAAATGAGCCTTGATAGCAGAGGGGCTATGAAGAGATTGTGGAGTCTACAGTTTTTCTTTCCTCTTTTTCTTTAATTTTTATGTTGTGGGAATGGTATTCATCCAGGGAAGAAAACTAATGAAACAGATTGGAACAGCATTGTAACAGTTTCTGTATGTTGCTATGTATGCTTTTAGCACACATATGTGCTTACTGTTACTAAATTTTTATT
This sequence comes from Brachypodius melanocephalos, assembly GCA_013398615.1. Classification (NCBI taxonomy): domain Eukaryota; kingdom Metazoa; phylum Chordata; class Aves; order Passeriformes; family Pycnonotidae; genus Brachypodius; species Brachypodius melanocephalos. The sequence goes on along the minus strand of VZSR01003803.1, from coordinate 65,930,628 downwards.
TGAAAAGCAGTTGGTGTTCTTGTTGACAAAAAATATGGGGTTTAGGGTTTTCTGACAAATAGAAGAAAACTATGAAAGGCTGGGATTCCTCCTGGAAAACACTATTTTAGAAAAAGGTTTTCTCAACTAGGATTTGAAACTCTTTTCTTCTTACAGTGCCCAGTCCTATCACTGCAGATTTTTAAATAGGCTCATCTTCGATTGCCACACTAGATGCAAATGTCCATCAATGTAATTAGCTAAGAGCACTGGGGGTTGGCACATTTAGAGGTTTGGCTCCAGTCTCTCCACTTGAAAGTGCAGAACACCTCAGAAAACAGTTTTATATCTGAAAGCCAGCTCCTTCAGATTTGAAAACTGAGGAGCTATATCTCCAGTAAGCTGTGTGTACTTTTCTGCCACTTGGTTGCATTTTCTGCAGAATCACAAATTGCATTCTTCCCACCCAAACCCAGCCTTCATCAGCCTTCAGGAATCACAAAGATATCCTTGCTTCCATCATGACAGATACTGGAACTGAAGTTGAAAAATTGAGCACCCAAAACTGAAATAATGAAAATGAGCCTTTTTATCTTAAATTGTACTTTTTGATTTTGTCTTAGAGGTACTGGAGGAAAAATAAAAAGCCTAATACAAGAAGACCTCCAGGTCTGTAACTGTTGTTAAGACACAGCATTATCAGGTCCAATTTTCCAGATGAAACAGTTGAATTGTCTAAATGTTTAATTGTTGAAACAGTGTAAAAATCTTCCTGGCAGAAGGGCCAGAGAGTGCCCCAAGTGTATTTATGTACTGAAGAAAGGCAGGTGGGAATTGCAGAGGTATAACCAATCCCTCTAGAAGGCTGTGCTGGCTGAGCCCCTGCCAGAGCTCAGGGGAGAAGCCAAGGGCAGCAAAGTGCCTCTTCAGTTTCAGCTCTGCACAGGAAGAACATGACGCTCTTTTCTAATTTCAAAAGGCCTTGTGCAAGCTCTCTGTGGGACAGCCTGCGGCATGCCACTGAGAGGGACTTCCTGCCTGCTTGCCACGATGATTTGGACACTGAAGCTCCTTGTGCAGGCTTCACTTTTTTCTCCTGTCTTTAATAGTCACAGAGCCCACACTGTAAAGCAGGCAGGCAGCTTTTTGTCAAATACATAGCACAATTTCAAATAACTTCACAGGAGATAAGCAGTAGCTCTGAAAGCACAATTAATAAATTAAAAAAAAAAAAGAATTAAGGGAAAAATATGGAAAGACTAAGGCGCTAATAAATGGTTGTAAGCATAAGCAAACAGAAAGAAACCATTGGACTAGAATGGTGTAAGCCCTGTTTTAAAGCCTGGACTAGGTGGGGACTCAAAGTACTGGGTGGCATGCATGGTGGCTGCTGTCTCCCCTGCAGGGTTACATGGAAAATGCAGTGCCTGGCTGCACTTCCCAGGAATGCTGTTGCATCCCAGCTGCCCCTTGGAATGCACAACCTTTGCTCATTTTTCTGCCAGCCTTCAGAGAAAGTCTGGGCAGCTGGGAATGTCACTGCTCTTCAACAAGCCCCCTGTTCCATCTGCCTAGGGCATCAGGGATGTGAGGCACAGCCCTGAACACAAGTTCAGATAAAGCCTGGAGAGCACTGGCTTCCCCAGTCAGGCTGTCACCACCCTTTTCCCAACCAGTCTGGGTCATAGCAGCCTTCCCTAATGCTGGGGATGCTCTCAGAATGCCTGTCATTTTCTGCATGCAGGTAGTTGCATCTGGGCTTTAAGCAGAGCACAGCTGAGCAGTGCATTTGAGCAGCAATTTGGATGCATTGATGCACCCAGAAAATAAACTGGTTCCTAATTCAGCTAAGTGGGAAGTACAACTGCAAGCACATTTTGTGTTGCTTGCTGTATCAGGCTCTTCCTCAGGCTGCTGTTTGCAAGACCCTTCCAATATGCTGCCAAGGCTTTTTGCCTCCAGTTGGAGGGAAGAAAGTGAAATGGCTTTTCAGTCAGCATTCTCTTGACTAGTGGTGAGCAACAGGATCCATGAGTGCTGACAGAAATATTTCCCTGTGCTCTCTCAGTCTTGTCTTCTGTGCTCTCTAAAACACGTGGACACTGCTGAATTTTATGTGTAGAAGTTTGAACTCCCAACTCAGTTTAGGTTATGAATAATAAGTCATCAACATTTCATCATTACAAAAATGACTAAATCAGACTCTAAAAATTATTTGCATATTTTGCAATACCACAGAAATGTGGTGGTTTATTACGTCAGGATAGGATTATTCCTGTACATGTCAAATTTCGGGTTCCTGCAGAGCAATGGCAAATCGACTGCAAGAACAAAACCAAATGTCCCTGCTACTTAAAACTGAGCTAATTCTGTAGAAAAAAACCTCCTCATTCTGCTGATTCCCCCTGTGTACTTTTATTTGTATGTAGCTAGGCCTTCATCCCTCTCAGGAACTGTTTAAAAAGTAGTAAAAGATATAACAAACCCTAAAAGAGAAATGAAAAATTACCTTGTGACCGATCTCAGTTCCCTGTGTGGTCTGAAGGCTCTCTCCAAAACCAATGGAGGCAATGAGCCCAGGTGGGGAGAAGGGGGGTGCACTTCCCTCAGTGCAGGATTTGGGTGCTTTGGAGAACTATATCCAGCTGGACTGCATGGCTCACCCTGAGGCAATCTGTGAGAGTGTTTTTTGATTTGTTTTATGTTTTCAAATGTGGGAAAGCCTCTCAGCCTAACACCTTTTTAAAAATTACCTCCAAGCCCTGGGGGTTCTTTAAAAATTATCATTTTGCCTTGGTTACCCTAAATGGAGCAAATAGCTGGAGCAGATGTTGTAGAACTGTAACAGATGATTGACATGTTCATAAAGTTGAAGTTATTTGAGCTGTTTATACAGAGTTGAGTCTAAACAAAGCCCTCCATTACTTTCTTTCTGTAATAGGAATAAGTAGCTTTGATTGTAAGAATTAAACAATGTAAAGTGTCAGAATAAGTAAAAAGAATCACTGGTGGTTCAGTGTTGCTTTCAGTTAAATTTATTAAGGAATTTCCTGTTGAATTCATTGGAAATTAAATATTAATGAGATATGCTACACTCTTTTGATCTGTTCTTTTTTAAATAAAATCAACCACATGTAATTTTCACATAATCAAATACACACATGTAGCATACCTAGAGCTTGTCAGGCTTTGGGTTATTGCAGTTTCTTTTAATTGCAAATGCTTTCCATGAGAAAATACTATGCTAACTCATAAACCTGTGTCCACTCTGGCAAGACTAGGAGCAGCTTCTCAGGCCCAGGAATTCCTTGGTAAATAAAAGGGGTTGGGAGCCACACATCTGAGATGGCCAATGGTGCACAGTCAAGATACCAGACACTGAGCACACCTCCAGAGCTCACTCTCCCTGATGGAAATCTGGGCAAGGGCATAAATAGCTGCACCCAAATTGCAGTAAAATGTTGGCTCATAGTGGGCTAAAGACCCATCTTTTCCTTCTTCATATGCAGTTTTTTACTCACAAGAGAATATCTCCAGAAAGAGGAAAATAAGGTGGCTTATTGTTAAATGTTAGATATCTAATATCTAAATATCGAATCTCATTTCAGATGGAGCACTTTGGGATGTAGTGGTGTAAATCAAAGTTGGTGCAGATGCCTGGTTGTCTGCATCCTACGGTAGTGTCAAATTAGCTCTAAGGTACAATTATTCCCAAAATCAACTTGTGCTTGGCTTCAGGGATTTGTTTCTCTGCAAATCCTCTTTGGATTCAGTTTCCACAAGGTTCAGTTCAGCAGTTGGATCACAGCCTCCTGGTGGCTCTCAGATTATTGACCTGTAGGATTTCCTCCAGAGCCAATACCATCGTCCTTTTCCCCAGTCATTACAGCAGAGAGGAAAAAAAAGACAATCTGTGGGATTCAGGACATGCCTGAAGGCTTTGACTTGTCCTTTTGTCACTGGGGAGCCACAGATGACACCAACAGTGACTATTCTTTGGGCAAGCTTGTCTGACAAACAGGAGGGTTCTCACAGCAGGACTTTGACACAGGCTTGAGGAAGTCACAGGGTACAATACAAGGGTCACCTCCCTTAGCTGGTACCCAGTCCCCCACTGCACTCAGCACCAGGTGCCCCAACACTGGTGTAAAACCTCTGTAGTTGGTATTATCATGTCCATGGAGCAGCTTTAATTCCTCTTAACCCACTCCTCCGTTTTGTGTTGTTGGTGGTTTCCAACCACAGCCAAGCTCCTCTGGGATCTGAAGGAGAGAGCAAATGAGGGATACCCAATCTGCTTGTGCCCACCTCAGACACCCACTGCAAAGTCTTCTGAGGTTGGGGTTGGAATAAATGGCAACTTTCTACAATTTTACCAAGCACTGTAGGTCTTCTGTGCAGAATTTTGTCAGCACCAGACAGAGTAGTCTGTACTGAAATTCTGATACTGAATTACTATTAGCACTTCTACAACGCCAGGACCTAGAAGCCAAGATTTCCTGTGATCACTCTTGAGGCTAGATCAGCTGTTGATGCCCAAACTAAGACCAGAGCAGTGCATTTTTCAGTCTGATAGCTGAATCATATTATATATAAAGTTCACTTTTTAAATCACATGACTTTAAAAAAAAAAAAAAGAAGAAGTGAGGAGGTTTTTAAGTTGTGCTTGGTAGAAACCAAATATTTTATTTGATCTAAAAGTAAATGCTAAATTCAGTTTTCTGTATTTAAACTCCCTTTATTATTAGCTTATTATTCCAAATGTTGTTTTGAAAAGTAATGAGAATAACATTTTGTTTCTTAGTATTCATTTTCTACCTGGAGAAATCACAAGAGCTGTTAAATTCTAGGAATAGTTTCTGTCTTCCTAAAAACCATAATTTTGATGAATAATATATCTTTTAAAAAATATCTGAATGTTACCTGGTTTGCAGAAAATGTCACAAAGCACTAAGTTTTTGTCTGCAAAGCTGTTATTTCTTGGTTTAATCACAAAGACCACTGGAAAAATGAGAACTCTGGATGTTATTCAAGATAAAAGCCTTGTGGGCTGGCTATGGTACATAGCTCTTTTGTTATTAAACACAGTATAATGGAGCTTTAGATAAAAATTGTTCCATGGAGGACAAAACAAGAGCATTGAATGGTGTATTTATGATTTCACAAAACTTTCCATAGGATCAACCGAAAACAACAGAAACAGGAAAATATAAAGACATGGAACGTCAACCAAATATAGCAGCAAGAGCACACAGCAACTGTTCAATGTTAAGCAGAAAAACCCTCACATAAAACCTCTAGGAAAGCTGAGATTTCTTTTCTGCATCCAGGTGCATGAGGAGCTCCCAGCAGGAGCTTTGGTGGAGCTCACACATGGCTGGTGGTGGACAGCAGCACAGGTGTCCTGCTGGTTCAGGAAGAGTGGAAATGACACAAACCTGTGCAGAAACCAGGCCAGGATCATGGGCTGGCTCCATCTCCTGCCAGGCTTGGTGGGTGCTAATCCTGCTGCTGTTCTCAGCACCCGGGGTTGGATTCACCTCTCCTCTGTTCAGCACTGAGCCAAGCTCTGGATCCCCCTCTGCAAGGACTATCCCTCTGCACTGTTTCTACATGGGGCCCTGGTGATTCTTTTCCTAATTGCAGCACTTTAAAAAAAATTTCCTGGGATGGTTCTGAACCCAAATATTGAATTAATAAGATCTGATAACTCAGCATGTCTATTACATCTTCTGTTTCTATGCGTAATTTGTTTCAGCTGCAAGATCTTTAAAGCAGCATCTGTCTTTCATTACATGATTGCATGGCATCAGGGACTGTGGAGTTAGGCATAAAAACACAAATGAGAAATGTATTTAATTTACTTAACTTACATGTAATTTCATTGTGCTGAATGATGGTAGGGAAGTATGACCTCCAAATAAATAGCCTGCTATTTACTCACGATGATTTTTATTCATGTCTGGTGCACTGTGGCAGTTCCTCTTTAGAGCAAAAGCCAACATTGCCAAATGAAAATACCAATTGCTGTCTTACTGTGCTGTGCAGTCTCTCCAAAAACCTTTGCTAGCACCTTTCCTTTTGTCTGGGAGGGCATTTTATGTATTTGTATATGAATTGTTCATAAAACAAAGATGCATTCTCACTCTCAGGCTATGGACCTGGCACACATTTTCTTTCGAAAGCATCAGAGCTGTCTGAATAAAAGCTACTTCAACATTGCCTTGCTGGTGTGTTCAGCTCTGTAGGAAAATGAACAATGTATTTGCTACTAAAAGTGCCATAAATTATATTTGATTTTGCTTACTGCCTAGAGAGTAATTAAAAAGCCATTTAAATGGAAAATAAATTATGTGTAAAACATAAATTGAATTTTCATGCAACAAGATGGTTCAACAATATAACAGCACATAAAGTTCATGGTAGAGAGCTCTGCTTTTTTTTCTTTATGGGACTTCTGAGGCAAATTGTCCCCCAAACGCTAATGAAATGTACACACATACACTTCCCCATTAAAAAAGTCCATTAAATGATTTGTCAGATATGGCTATTCTTGGACACCATGTTCTGGATGCTCTGCTTATGTAATTGTAAATCTTTGTCTAGTGTTGCCACTTAAAAAACTGAACACAGATACAGTCAAGATCAGCTCTGAAGGTAGCTATGTAAATGATGCCAGAGATTGTGCCTTTTCCTTTGGGTGGGAGGCATATTTCTCATCATCAGCTTTTCAGCACTCTGCTCAGCTACACAAAACCAGTGGTGGTTATTCACAGCAGGACCAGCAGGTCCCTCCCACACACAACAGGCTTAGGCAGGTAATGCCAGCTTCCCAGAAAAGATAGAAAACATTAGCACTAATAAGCCTGTTTGCCCCACTCTGTTGTTTGGCTAACAGGAAAAAATGTGGTGTGAGCAGAACAAGCAGAAATTGGGATCAGAGCATCTTTTGCCTGGAGGTTAGCACAGCACTGGGGTGAAGGCAAATCCCTCAGTATCAGCTAATTGGGAGATTTTGCAATGAATCAGAAACTTGTGGTTCATTCCTATCCTAGACGTGCCTGCAGGGGAGGCAGCAGCAGGGGGTGAATAAAGGACTTGCTCACAGGGAGTCAGCCACATCCCTTTGCTTTTCCCTCATTTCCCTGTCTGTGACTCTGGCAGCCGTTTGGATCTGTTGGCAAAAGCCTCCACTGGGACGGTGCAAGGCTGTGCCAGGGACAGCAGTGGTGTGCTCCACGCCTGTGAGAAGTTCATCCTTAACCAGAGAGCTGGAAGAGATGCTCATAAAAGGCTGAAAGCTGGAGAGCTGAGGTGGTGAACTGCGGGGACTGGCACAGTTCCTGTCAGGAAACTCGGCTGACACCAACAGCTGCATGAAAACACTGAGACATCATTTGCTGATAAAGTTTCATGTATGGATCTGCATTGTGGGGGCAAGGAGAGCAGTGTCACCCCTAGGGGCTTCTACCTGGGACTGTTGGATTACATTGCATCAGAGGATGGGTTATTGGTGTAAAACCAATTCAAATTGTTCCTCCTTTTGAGCTGGATGTTGATCCATGATAATGTCATCCCTTTGACAGTGACATGAAGGAAAAGCCACAGAGAGCCAGGTGTAAACAAGTGAAACTCAGGACATTGTCACTTTCTGTCCTCACTAAGGTGCTATGTGAACTCAGCATTACTGAGGCTGCAACAATACATGGGAGAGAGGCAGGAAACAGTTGGTATATTTGAAATGTGTTGGACTGTTTATCTTTTTTTTTTAGGAGAATTCATTTGATAGACATGTGTTCAAAACAGAATAAAAAGTGTATGAATTGTTTGAGCTCAAGGACTGTACTATTGCAATGCCTGTCCCTCACAGAGATGCTGAGAGAGGAGCTGGGCAGCCTCGTTGCCTCACAATCTGGAAGAATAAGAGCTAGGGATGGCCACTGGGGGAAGGAAAACAGATCCTCTCACTAAAAAAATCCTAAAGAATAAAGGAAGTTAAAAAGCAAGCATTTTGCACCAGACAAAACAGGAGATGTTTCTGAAGAGAAGATGGGGGCTAAATATATCCCAGTGCTTGAGGCATCAGCAGGGCTCTGGAAGGGGCCCTTGGATAAACACTGCACAGGGCTGTGGTCATGTCACTTTGCCCTGGGAACCCTTTTGGGTTCTGTTCATAACCAAAGGTTTTCATGAGAAAATACGAGCTTGAGAGGAGCTGTGCTCTATCAGAGCATGCCCCTGAGTCCCCAGCATCCCTGGAAACAGCAGCAGTGGCATCTTGTGCAGGCCAGCCCTTAGCAAAGCTTTGACATTGACCAGTAATGCCAGCGAGGGCAACTCCCTCCTTCACAAAATGTTTGATCCTTGCTCAGGAGAAGGCACTGTTAAATGAACCTGGCCACAAATTATTTCTTTCCTCTAGTGAACAGAGGTGATTTCCAGTTCGAAAGCATGAATTTCTAATCAAAAAGAAAGCTTGTGGGGAAAAGTATTTCCAGCACACTCTCTGGAGGTTTTGAGGAAAATGCTGGGGAGGAAAATGCAGAGTTGAAGATTGTTATGAAGTGCTGTGACTCAAAAAAAAAAAGCCATAAACAAGCAAAATCCTGCCACAGTCACAAACAAAACTTACATTGTTATTACCAGAGCAGAAAAAAGATTCTGTATAAAATAACAGAGATTGTTTACACTGGGTTGCTGACACAGCGTGTTCTCCAGCCCTTTTCACAAGTGAAGGCCGTGCTCTTGGTGGTCTGCTAACAGAATTGGCTGCTTAATTTTCAGATTTTCAACAAAGGTAAGCGTGGTTTAGGGATGGAAATATTTAAGAGAAGGATAGGGACTAATAGAAGGATTCTATTATAGCTTCACAGGAACACTAATGTCAAAGAAGTTCATCTGGCAAAAATGCAAGATGACCAGAGGAACAGGTATTGGTATCATTGGGAAGAATTTTGTTTGTTTGGAATTGTTTGTTTGTTTTAGGGAAAAGCAGCCATAGGTAGGTTTAACTTGTTTGGAAGAAAGGCCATTAGTCTCAAGGTAGAATTATGAGCTTTTCTAGTAGTCAGGATATATCTGAAATAATAATGCTTGACTTGACAATTTGGCTAACAAGGATTTAATATGTGACATAATATTACTATGGATATATCAACACTCATCCTATGATCCTGTATGACCATTAAGTGAAGAAGGCATCAAAATAATATGTCTTGTAAAAATAGCATGGAATCTGTCTCCAATCTGTGTTTATCACTGCTACTGAACAAAGCTTCACTAGCAAAGCATGGATTAACATCTACTGATGCTTAGTTCCTACAGACAAAAATACACTTATGGTACCTTTTTCTACATGGTAGTTTTGCACAAGGCCCCCACAAGCAAAACAGCACAGGATAAACAGGAGTGCTGATACATTTTATTCAGATTGGACACCATGGATTCAAATAGCCAAAGAGCAAAAATACACAGGCTCGTAAAATGCAGTTTGAGAGAATTTCCTCTTCTGTCTGGTTTCCAAAGGAAAGAACACTTGTGCAACCACATTGTCTCCATCTGCCTCTGCCTGACTTTGAGATCTGAGCCCATTCATAGGTGCCAACAAAATTTGTAAGGGGGCAGAGGAGTCAACAAAATCTGTTTCATGAAAGGCAGTGGCTGGGACGAGAAGGCTCTTTGTCAGTGCAGGAGAAAGGCCATGGTGCAATGGAGGGGAAGGCTGCAGTCAGAGCTTGTAAAGTCAGACCCTACCACACCAGAGTGAATATACAGATGACGAAGTTGTGAAAACCCCACACAAAGCCAACACTTGATCAGAACTTGAACCTCACTGGATATAAATCAGCCAGATTTATATCTATTTTATATGCCACTAGATATAAATCAGCCAGATACAGTAGTACCAAATGTAGACAATAGTCTACTGGAAACATAAAATCATAAAACTACCTGAATAATAAATCTGGTTATATTGGGTAGCCCAGCACTGGCCACACCCTGATTTTTATTTTTTATTGTAAAGACGTTAGGCATTAGCACAAACTATGATAAAATATGTTCATTTAAGTCATGTAGGAACATGTTTGAGATCTTGATTGCAGCAAGATCACAACTTTTTGTGTTTGTAGCAAGAGGAACCAAGTCTCTGGGGACCCAGGCTGACTTCACAAAACTGTATTCAGTTTTGAATTTGAACCAACATGCTAGTTTCCAGTACTGGAAGGGCTTAGCAAAATTTCCTTCTGGATTTTCCAATAATGACAGTAAAAATAATGTTCCCATATTGTTAGAAGGTAACTGAAAAACCTGAGGAACTGGGGAAGAGCCAAAGCATTATTTCACCACTCTCATCCTTTCCTCAGTCAAGTTTTCTGTATGCATGCAGGATGGAGGAGAATACAGGACAAGATTGAAGCTTAGCTCATTCATAGCTGACAAGAAAATCTGCAGATGAAATGCAGTACTCAGAATCAAGGGATACCAGGAGGTACATTTGCCTTGGACTCCTCTACACTTCCGTCCAGTCAGAAGTTTGAATCTGCTGCAAGAGGGGAAGGTCGAAATTGCTACATCCAGCTCCTGTTTCTGCTTTTATCCCTGCCAGCAAGCCAGGAGAGAGCACTGAGGATAGTCTCAATATACAACTGTGAAGTTGCACAACTGAAACTGCACTTGCTGCCTTCCCTTAAATAAAGCTTGCCTTTCAGATTTTAAACATCTCTGGTCCTGGTCATGACTAAATAAGCTGAGGGTAAGTCAGGTAATCAAGCTGTATTTTACATCTGTTTTGCTACGACTACTTCTTGAGGCATTGTCTTATACTATGCTTCGTCCACTTGTTATACAATGCATCAAATCACACTCTGCTTTGCAGAGCTAGATTGTAAGTTAAGCATTTTCCTCTTCCTCACCCTCCCAAATATTTTGCCAGCAGTCACGACAAAGTTAAGCTTTTTGACAATAGCCAGTCACACCATATTAATGAGAAAAATTTAGCTTGAGCTCTAGAGTTCTACCACCCACAGACATTGTACCACCCAGAGACGTGTTGCTGTAACCTTGTCTTCTTCCCTTTATTTTCCTTCCCCTTTCAGCTCACAATAAGTCCCTGAACCCTCCATGAGCAAGGCTCTCTGCAATCTCCTCTGCCCTTCAGTCCTGCCCCCTTCTTTGCCTCACTGGGAGAGCTGTGGGAAGGCTGGTTTCTGTGGGAAGCAAGGTACACAGAGCATGAGTGGGACCGAAATCAAAATCTTGTGGATCTGGGTCCCAATCTAAAATTCAGGTGGGAGCGGCTAGCTATGTTCATCTCTTCCTGCCAACTGGGGAGTGCATCTGAGGTCTACTGCTTCAAGGTAGTCCAAAATGTCTTCTATAGCATCTTTTAAGGTCTTCCACAATAAATTTAATGTTGAGATATTTAACAGTTTCCAGCTCTCACAATTCAAATTACAATTGCTATGGTAGATAACATATTATTACACACAGCTTTAAATGCTTCCACATGAAAAGTACTCAGACAAAACAGAGAAAGTTCTGAAGAAAAAATCCAAGAAGTAGACTGAATAGTGAATGGCATGGGTAGAAAACTGCAGAGCACAAAATATGTGTTAACACCACATTTGGTGAAACAATGACAAGACAAACTCTGGTAACTGTCCACAACAATATAAGATTTTAAAATTGTGAAAGGTGGGGGAGGGAGGGCAGAATTATCTAGCCTGGAGTCAAAGCCATTTGGGGTGGTGGCACTGAAAAACCCAAAAACTCCATCCCAAACAAACAAACAAACAAACCAAGGCTGCCAGAGCCCCAGCAGTGTAGAGGCTCAGTCACACAGAAATTGCCTCTCTGGGTCAGCTCGAAGGAGAGCTCTCCTGCTGTGCAGGGCCAGCTGCTGCCTCAGCACAAGGGAGATGAGGCAGCCACAGGCACCGAGGCACCGAGAGCCTGAGCTTCATTTCTGCCTCCCAGACAGGATTGTGAAAGAGGAGCCCATTGTTCCAGGAGTCACTGCTTTGCTGGTCGCCTCATTTCCATAAAGCTCCTTGGCCTCCCAGTAGCCCAAACAGATTTCATGAATATAGTTTTGTGTGGTTTAGGATTCATTATTCCCCACGTCCCACCCTCTCAGTATTGAGGTAATCTTGGTCCCTTTGCAGAAAGATCCTGCTAGAGCCTTAATTAAAAGCTGTAGGCACAATATTAAAGTGTTTTCCTTTGCTCCTCTGTGTGCCAGCCACATACTTCTGCCTGCTTTCCTGTTTCAGCTGAAAATGAACAGGAAGGAAGGAGACTCACAGCCTGTAGCTCTGGGATAGGCCATAACATGACCTGCAAGAACATGGGAGGAGACTCCTATGCATCTAGAAAACCTGAATCCATGGAAATGTAAAATTCAGAGTGGAGAATATAAGAGAGAATTAATGCGTTTTTCCTTCTTCACCCTTCCATCTCTTGGCACGTCTACATTTCTCTGCATCACCATTACAGCTTAAATTCTTGATGCAGAAAATTTACAGCTTCTCTTCAGGAGCTCCTTGCTCCTTGCTAGATAGTGACCTAGCTATTTTTTGAAGGTTTGAATTCAGCCCTCGTTTTGCAGGCTCTGGGTAGTCCAGGGAAGGGTGAGGAACCACAAAGATGAGCCACAAAAAATGTATAGTCTCTCCTTAGAACTTCTGCATCATTTTGAAGCTGAGGTTCTGCATGCCTGTGTGAAATAGCCTTGACTGTTATACGTCACAGCAAGGTTGTGGAATTGTGAAAGTGTTAGTGCTAGAGGATATCAACAAATATTTGGCAGTTTTCACCATCTTCCTGCCATCATAGTCCAATTCAGACAAGAGACCTTCCATTTGTTTTATTTACTCCAAAGGAAGGAATTTCCCTTCACCTGGGAGAATCTTCATAGATGATACCTTTAATAACACTTTTTCTGCCATTAAACTTCTGGGTTTTTTCCTCTTCTTTACCAGCTTGTCCCTGAACTGGCACCAGGTTAATAACACCTTTATCTCTACTGAAGTCTGGCATCACTATCATCATTCATTTGTATGGGTGTGGTGATCCAGAAGACACCTTGTCAACCTCAGTGATGCTGTTTGGTGGGTACAACCTTTGTTCAGCAGTACATCAGATTTAAGAACTTACAGTTTCCTGTATAAATATTTGCAGGTGTTCCCTCAGTCAGCAAGACTGATATATTTAGTTCCTTCTAATAAGTCACTTGTTGTAGCTCATTAATCACTTTTATTACCCTCTCAATGCATTTGGTGAATGTAGCAATATGGTATTTGAGTACTGGAAATAAGACAGCTCATTAATTGAGGCAGTGTCTAAAACCACTTTTATTTTGCTATTCATTAACAAATCTGCAAGCAGATTTTAATTCAACAGGATCTTTGCAGAATTCACTAACACTCTAAATATTTCTGTAAATAAATAATCATATTCAAAATACCATTCTGAATAGGAGGTCATATTTGCACAAATGTTTTGTCTGAACAGTGTGTGGGTTTGTGTCTATTTCATCTGCTTAAGGGATACATTAAATATTTTCTAAAGTTATTAACCTTGGTGTTTCAACAGAGGCCATATATGAGAACTATATTTCCAGTTCTTACTTTTTGACCTTGACCCTATTTGTGTAAAGCATCCTCAGGTAGATGATTAGCATCACCTACCATCTCAATTTTCTCCCATGGTTTACTTTCAATACTAATGAATCAGAAGTGAATTTGTTAGAAGGGGTAAGGGGGTCCTTGTAGAATCCCACTGCTCTTCCTAGTTTGAAATTCCAGTGTATATTGTATTTTAGTTCAAAAGCATAATACTGCTGATAGGGAATAAGAGACAGAGAATTGTGTGGAAAGAGATCCTCCTCTAACTCTTGCTTGTGGTCTGTCCCAGCAGCCCCACAGCTTTCATCACTAGTCCTCGCACCACACTAACCTGAGATCCTAGCAATGCTCCACTCTGTCTTTTGGTGAAATGTTTTGGTAAACTATGTCCAAATATCTCCACACTGGTCCTGGCTGTACCAGAAAGCCAAACCCAGGATAGTGATGCTTTGTTTCTTTTCCTCCTCACTCACATTGTGTCTGCACCAGTTCTGGATATTTTGTGGAATACCTTCAGTGAAAGTAGGCATTAGTGTGATGGTAGGTTCAGATCTTTGTACTGTAGTGTATTTTCCTTCATTAACCTGTACTCCTGCAGCCACCATGCCACTGCTGCCTGGGAAATGTTCTGTGGCATAAACCTGCTCCTCGGTGCATGTTGATATCAATGCATCAGCTCTGGTGCACTGGTTAGCCAATAGAAAGAAAAACAAGATAAATGAGATTATGGTTAATAAATCAGCAAAGGAGATGAAAGCTGCAGCCTTAATTTAGGCTTAAAGAAGTGAAAGGACTGTTTCAGCAGATGCATCTATGCGAGCATGTTCTATACACAACATAGAATCAACAGGGTCATGGAATCATTTAGGTTGGATAAAACTTTAAGATCATTGAGTCCAGCTGTGAAACTTACATTGCCAAGTCCAGCACCAAACCATGTCCCTAAACACACCTACATCTTTTAAATACCTCCAGTTGTGGTGACTCAACCCCTTCCCTGGGGAGCCTGTTCACGGTCAGAGTATTGCATCCTGCACCTAAGCAGATGTACTTCTGTACCACAGATTATATGGTGCTTGAAATGATTGTGGGGAGGAGGAAAAAAGCACAGCCCTGGAACACAGAGATGTTTTCTTGACTCCTATGTTAGTGTGTGTGAAACAGAAGGGAATACAGTGCTCTGATATCAATGGGCACCACTGGGTAGTAAAGACAAAATGCTACAAAAGTTAACCATGTTTTTGAGACACAGTCAGTAAATCCTACTTCCTCCCTCTGCCCCACAGGAACCAGGCATCTGCAATGGTGAGGCAGAATTGCAGAAGAGTGTTTTTTGTGCAGGAAAGTGTGTACATAGGCTAAACTGATGTAAAGAGGGTGGATCTCCTGCTCTAAATGCCCACTGCACCTCCTTTCTCCCTCTGTGCTCCAGCAGACAAGAGACAAGACTGCACTATAGACCTCACAGGAGCAGCTCACGTTGGCTAATCCTGGGTTATGATGCAGCCATCAACCTCTGCAGGAAGGAGAGCTGGCCATATAATCATACTCCCTGGCTCCTGGCCAGTTTTCCCCAAATTTCTCTATACTTGTCAGCGATGTGTTTTTTCCTGTGGAAGCATCCCATAGTGTCACCTGTTCCCTCTGGAACATACTGTGCCATTGGATTGATTTGCTTTAATTCATCTGGACATGTTAATGGCAGGCATCAAATCAGAGTAACATTAAAGCAGTAAAGACTACTGGAAACAATGTCATTTGTCAAGGAAGAACAAAAATTACCAAATTGGACATGGAAAATTTCAGGGTTTGGTCTAAAATATTTTTTCCTTATTGCAGGTATGCTGAGTTGCTTCTTAAAAAGCCATGTACAGATAATTTAAAACCACCCCTAACTTGCATTAGTCTTTCATTCAAAAAGTTTCTATATGCCAGATGTTATTTTATTCCATGGTTACTGTAGATATCTTACATGCTTACAGGGAGGAAGAGTTCTCCTAGTTATCACTGTGCTAATCATTAGCAAACATCCACCAGCAATAGGTAATTAGCAAATAATTATTAGGAAACAGAAGCAATCAGGCCATGCAAAAATGTCTCTGCTGGGGTCACAGCTAGAGAGAGAAAATGCAAAAAAACAGTCTTCTTAGAAACTTAAAAAGTTAAGACTTAATTTACGTTGAAAAATTGTTCAGCATAGCAAACTGAGGCTGCAAATACCTTTGAGGGGTGCTGCACCCCAGCAGTGAGCTCTTGACTCATAAAAACAGCTGGTGCAGGAAGGTTATGATTAGAAGGTTTGCACAGTGTGCCTTTAAGAGCAGCAATCAGTTGGCAAGGAAGAAAGCAGGCAGCTCCACACACCATAAAAAACCACTGCTGTTTCCATGCAGAGGTAAATGAAAAGCACTGAGGGACATCAGGGCTGGCATGTACTACTCACTAGAACTGGAGGGAGGGGGCAAGGACACAACCACAAAATTTCTGACTCTTTTGGAAAGGCCATGTCAATTTTAACTCCTCATGACTGAGAAGCTGGGCTTCCAGAGTGAGGATATCTGACTAAGTGTGTGTATATTCATTCATCCCCGTGGCCCATAAACAAGGAACTCCTGTTTCCAAACAGCCCCCTGTCACATGCAGAGCAGCTGATGGAACAAAGGAACACATTTGTACATGCTCAGAGTGACACCCATGGATACACACTGCTGCTGGAGCCTGGAGCTGCTGGAGAGGTATTGCTCTGTGTCCACGGAAATCATCCTCTCATCACGCCCCGTGGTGCGTCCAGCCCCACTGTTGGTGTTTTAGTTCAGAAGGGTACAGCAGGCAGGGATGCAAGTGGAAAGAAATACATTGCATGTGAAATTGATGGATTGCTTCATACTTCACTCAACACCAAAAAGCTTACTGCTTTTTTCACTCTGAAAAAAAGTAGACCACTTTGCCACTTGCTACTCTACTTTCACCCATGCCAGATCCCATTTCTAATGTCCAATTCTAATTTCTAATGTCTAATCAACCCTCTCCACCTTGGGATACAGGCAAGACTTGGGGCTGGTTTTCTCTTTATGAAACAGAGAAGTTAAACCTGCGTTGGGACAGCTGGGACATAGCTGTCAGTTCCTTTTCATTATCAGCAGCACCCAGCTGGATGTCTGGAATTCACAGACACTGCGAGAGACTCATGTTTGCTTGAATTTTAAAAGCAGGTTGCTTGCTAGGAATGAATACCCTGCAACAGTTGCTCAACTTTGCCTCTTGAAAAGTAAAAGCAATCCCAGTGGCTGCTAAAAAGCAGAAGAGAAATCAAACTACTCTTCAGCTCAGAGTCTGGTTAGTGCTTGGGAGTTTTGCTTTTGCTGCAAAATTATCTGCACATGAAGTATTTTTTAAAAAGACCAATACCCATAACAAAATCAAAACTAAGGAGAAACCCCAAATTTTCATTACTTGAAAAGTAGTTCCCACTGCCACTACCCTTGTGAGGTAAATAATTATACAGCTCTATTATCTTCAGTGTTTGCTGGAATTTTGGATAACGATGTATTGCTGGGCACTTTAAGATCATAAATGTTCTGTTTGCCATATGTCAAATTAGCAACCTATGCTTAAGTCATAGTCCAAAGACTGTGTTCAAGACTATTTGTTCAATGGCACTGCTTCTTGGAACAAGAAAATTTTTTATTTCTCCTAGTGTAGGCTTGCAGCTGGTGTCTAGGACAGGAGTTTAAAGTATTTCTCTCCCTAATCCAAATTAGCTAATGACTTGGAGGAGTCCTTTACTTACTTGCTTCTCAAGTAAACTTCCTAATTCTAAACTTAGCTTGTCATCTGTCACAAATGAAGGCAGTTCTCTTCTGGGATTTCAGGCTGCCCTTTGCAAGGGCCTCATCTTCGTTTTGGCCTTGCTTTTAAACATACCTGGTTTTCCAGGTATATTTTTGCCCACACAAGGACAGTTCATCAGAACTCCTGGTGACATCACCTCCCCAGACATCTTTCTCCTTTTTTTAATTTAGGCTGGGGGTTTTTGTTTGTTTGGGATTTTTTTTTTTGGGGGGGGGGGGGGGAACTTTTTGTTTCTTTGTCGCTTGGACCAAAAATAGCTTGGGCTATCTTGGTGGTCATTTCACTCCATTTATTAGAAGTCTAAGTTATTTTCCACCTAGCTGAAGCTGTGACCATCCCTGCTGTTGACTCTGCGCTACATCATGCACATAACACACTCTTCATAATGACTGAGAAATCTCTGCATGTTCTTCCTATAAAATGGTCAATATCCTGAACTGATAATTACTGAAAAGTATAGGCAAACAGTATATTTAAACAGAGCTTAAATAGCCAGCATTTGCAGGGGTGGAAAGTAGCTTCTGTAAAAGATCATTTATGTGTAAGCCATACTAATCAACAAACCCACAAAACAACTTTTACATGTAAAATTATATAAGAATCTCATGACAAAATAACTCAGAATACAAAAAGAAGGGATGTAGTGAACATTAATGGCCAGCCATTCTTCTCACAACCCACAGTGTGCATGGCAAAATAGGCTCATTCCAGCTAGCCAGAGCTAAATACGATTTATACCATTGGTGTGCAACTGCCTTCAGTAAAACTATTCCAAAATCCCAGTGTAATATTTTCTCCTGACACTTTTCACGTTTGTTCTGGCTCACTTGGGAGTTATTTGGTCCTGCTTAATTCTAGACAATCAGTGTTCAGATCACAACCAGCCAGTAATTACAAATTTTGCTGGTGGTTTCAAAGCATTAACTCATGGAAACACAGTCTTAGCAAGCTGATACACATGATCAGAACCATATTAGCATTATCACTGTTCAAGATCTTTAGGAAATCCCAGGTGAAGAGAATCCCAAAGTTTAATCAGGTTTTAGCCCCAGTCTCCAATGCACATTTTAGCTCCCTGGTTTTTTTGTTGTTTTTTTATTGTTGTTGTTGTTGTTCTGAAGTATTTATATTGCAGCATAAAAATGTTTCCCTTCAGTTATATTAAAGTAGACTATAAAGAAATGTAATCTCACTTCACCATGTCCCAAGGGATTCCAGCATTCTTTGTGAAGCAAATGTACTCTGCTCCAAACCCAAATATCTTGAGTTTCAGGTGTTTATTTAGATATGTGCTTGGCCTGCAGAAGGGCTTCTCTTCTTTTTCTAAACAAAGGTCATGGTCTGTTAAAAACTCAGGCAGACAGATTATTATATGAATGTCTTTTGGTGTTATTCTCTCTTCAGTGAGGCTTGGCCTCCTGGTGTGTCCACATGTCTGTTCATGGCCATGAGTTTAGAGGAAACAATCTTGTGTCTTGAATGTACCAGCCCTCAGTCCACCTTACCAGAATACAGCTAAAGGTTTTTGAAGTCCAGTGGCCAGAAAGCAGCAGCAATGGGAAGATTGTCAGTTTTAGTTAAATTTGGTGCTGAGCATAGCACAAAATCCAGTTTACTGGATCACAGCTGAAAAACAAAGATATTTTATAAGAATAAGCAAGCTGGCTGCTCTGTTTTGGGGCCTTCACTGACTTTGTCAGGAAAAGTTACAGCTCCCATTTGACTGTTGAACATGATCCTATGATCAAATATCAGAATATCAGAAATAAATACCAGCAGTCAGGTGTGATTTGAACACAGTCGGGTATAAAATGGAACTTCTGTTGAATAAGACATGGTTCCCATCAAGGTGTTTACCTCATTGTTTTAGTTCGATCTGTGTTCATGTTACTCCAGCTGTGAAACAGAAATTGTCAGGGCAGAATTAGAATAGCATGGACGAGCATATACCACAAGGTATAAGGTTTTCTGGGACAAAGAGATTTTCACAGACATTTAAATCACAAAATATTTGAGATTGGAGAGAATATCAAGGATATCCCATCCTCGTGGAGGTCATCTTCTCCAAAGTAATCTGGTGTTTCTACCAGATCAGTTCTCAGCTCTATGGACCAGCTGGATGGTACTCAGCTAAAGAGACCAGCTCTGTGCCTGATGAAACTACAGTTTTACTGATAGTTTTAAGTGTTCTAAATTAATATTATTTTGATTCTTTGTTTAAATATGCTTAGGTTACATGGGACTGGACGAGTTTTGCAAGTTGGTTGAGACACTGTGGCTTTATGACTGCATAAAGGAAGTCCAGGGGCTTGTCTCTCAACACCAAGCCAAGTCTCATATTCCACTCCAGAAGAAATTTCTTTTGTTGGAATGAACCAAATCAGGGTTTGGAGGTGAGTGAGCAATGGGACAGGGCAAGTGAGGAGGATGCAGTCTTGTGTGTCCTCTCTGCTTCACTTTTACTTAGCACTATTAGCATGCTCATAAACAGTTTCTGAATTCCTTGTGGGATATGAACAAGTTGCTTTAAACTACCTTAACAGTTCCCACAGTCCTTAGGACATCTGGCCACACATCCTTTTCCAACATAAAACACATTTCCTTGAAATGGTCCACTTCATAATCGCAGAATTTCTCCAATAGAAGCAAATATTCCAGCCATACTTTTTCTTCCTTACACAAGCTTTTATTTGGATTAACTTCTAAACACAGAAAAACTTTTCTAAGCCAATCTGAGCTCTCCCAATCTGAAAACATTTTTCAAAAAGCAAATAAAACTGAAAAAGACCTTTTGAGATTTCTTGTTTTCTTAAACGTTTTATCAATTACCGTATTTCTAATGTGCTAAACCTAGCAAATGGTCTGAAAAGTGCACCTGGTTCCAAATCTGAACTTCAGAACTGACTCCAGAAGATGAACCACGACCCTGAATTCACACACCATTTCATAAGTGCTCTTGTTTCTAAAATATCAAATCTATGCAAATTACTTTCTTTGTACCTTCTTTGTATCCAGTTACCTACCTACTTGTACAACAAATACACTGAAAAAAAGTAAATTCAAGGTGACACTGAACTTATATTCAGCCTCCAAAACCAGAGACGAGTAGGAGGGACTCAACAAAGAACTGTTCGTACCACCTTCTGTGCCACTGTTGAAATCAAGAGGATCACTAAATCCTCTACAACACCTGGCACATAAAATCTTATCTCTCTCAAAATCCACAGAGATATTAATGGAGCTTACCTGCAGAGCCTGAGAATTATTAAACCAAGCAGGCTGACTCAGTGTTTTTTACCTACATGAATTCTGTGCTTACTGCATTGTTCAGAGCGGTTCAAAACAAAAGCAGAAGTTGCTTTGTCGAGGAGCTAATGCATCCAGGGAGAATCTCCTTTGCATCTGATAATTTTAGAGTCTGTATCAAAGCATTGCAATGAAAATCCACATGCTCCTGCCTCAATGTGTTTATCCAGGCCTCATCATTTGGCAGCAGCTCACCAGTTTGTCTCATAGATCTGTTTCTGTGCTGCTATGGCCCTGTGAGGGTGTGTGCTCTGCTGCAGCTGGGGGGACACTTGGCTGTGCTTTGGGTGTTCAAGTGACCCTGAGTCTTGAAGACACAAACAGGAAATGATCTTCATATGGGGAGACACTGACTGAAGAAATACTTCTACAGCTTCTGGTGGAAGAGCACGTCCCATGGTGGGTGTCTCACTTTGAAACAAGATGATTTTATTATAACTGTTCCAATTCATTATGGATAGTTACCCTGATCTGGTCAGAACCAGCACAGACTGAATGAAACCCAACTTTATTCCAAACACAGGTGCCCAGTCAGTTTTGTAACTACCGTTCAAAAATGAAACACAAGTGCAGATTAAGTCGTCAGGAAGGACAAGCCTGGACTGTACATGACAGCCTGGCTGTGGGAAAGGCCCCATTTCCAGTTCTCCTTGGGCTCTGAATCAAATCATATGTTCACCATACCCAGGGAGAAGAGCACTATCATGATGATATTCAAGCTTGCTTTTGTGCCTTCCCATCTGGAGCAAAGTACAATGGTTCCTGGGATGCATAACCAGGAAGACACTCAGGGCTTTCCCTCTTCCTGCCTTGGTCTCTCAGCTCTGACAAGGTGAGCCTTTGTGGCAAAGAGGTGGCTCAGACCCTTCCAGTGGACTGACTTAATGCAATTCACAGCAAATGTGAAATCTGTCACCTGTGTCACAAAAACAGCTGATGACATTGGTGAAAAATAATCAGTGGGTGCTTATTTCAGGAAATGTTCCAGGCCAGGTTGGATGGAGCTTTGAGCAACTTGGTCTAATGAGCAATATCCCTGCTCCTGGCAGCGGGGGGTTACAACTAAATGATCTTTATGGTCTCTTCTAGCCCAAAGCATTCCATGATTATATGGAATTATATTATTTCTATGACACAGAAAGCATGTCATGCCTTTGGTGAAGTGTCACTTAAGAAGAAAAAATTAGATTTCATTTCCTGTATGTATTATGATCAGCGGCTCTGTGATGTGCAGCCAACTTTCCCTTATATTTGGCAATAAAAAGATACCTTCTTATGGTAAGTAGTACCAAATGTAGACAGCTCTTATGTTCAATTGTGTCTGTCTGAAGAGGAGTGTTATTATGGTGCAGCATGAAAGATTTATTGCATGGTGGCTTTTTCCTGAAATTAACAGCTGTCTTTTGTTTTAATCATTGTGTATATAAGGAAAAGAAAGTCATAAGACATGGAGCACTTCTAGTTCTTAAGGGCACTCTGCGTTGCCTAGGAGAAAGCTTAAAGTTTGCATAACAGCAAAAAAACAGAGCAGCCTTCATTTTGCAGTGTGTAGTAATTTTACTGTAGATGAAAACTCCAAAAGGAAGCCTCCATTCATTTCCAGCACAATTCACTTGTTGTTTGCAACTTTTTGGCACACAAATGCCAGGAGAGATAGCGAGGTACTTTTCAGCTAGCAGGCATCCATTTCCTTCTCTGAGGCAGCAATAATCATTGTTGAAATCTATCTCTAAAAACAGGAAGCTTTATCATTTTGGTTTTCTAGCAACCTCGCCCTTTCTTGTGAACCTGACCCTGGCTACGAATCATCTGCTTTGATTCAAGCACGACTGTTATAAGACTGAAGCACAGGTATTTCCTATTTTGCTCTAAAGCACATACAGTGTGTGCTTAGAAACCCTCTGCTCAGGGTGATTCATCCAGCCCTGAAGGAGCATTGGTTAATGGAGCTTTACACAGGAGACCCACATGTTTATATCGTGCTTTTGCTTATGTTTTACTTCTGTGGAATAGAAGGAATGAAGCAAGACCTCTTGCACTGGGAAAATATTATCTGAGAGCAAAGCAGAAGGAAAGCGTTGAGGATGAATCTGCAGGGACCACAGCACAGATGATGTTTTTTGACATAGCAGCAGAAAGTAAATTCTTCTCCCAGTGGTACTTAGCAAGAGGACTCTCCACACAGCAGTGTAGCAGACTCCCAGCTGCAGTGGTGTTGTCAGATACATTTCATCCCTTCTGGAATGGACCCTTGGCAGTGCAAGCAGGGTTGGGCACACACGCTTGGTGGTGCTGACTAATTGCTCTTGAAGAGAGCAGTCAGCCAAGACCTCTGTCCTCCCAGCACTGTAGTCACTGAAACCCCCAGCTCCACTCTGTGTTTCGGCAACATAAACATCCTCTGGGATGCCCCAGGCTCTGGATTACCCTATGGGAGAAAGCCCCTTCACTCCCCACTGCACAGGAAAGCTGGTGCCCAGCTGAGGAGCCCCTGGGATATGTTAGCTTGGGAAACTGCTGTCATCACTTTTGTCACAGGCTTTTGTCTTTGGCTGGCTGTGAAGTAATCCTGGGGTGATGATGGTAGAAGAAGGGATACTGGCTTGAATGCAAAACACTGTTAATACTGCTTTATTCTCAGGAGGACTGGCTGAACACCTCCCTAAATCAACCCAGGGAGTGAGCATTTAAATGGCTGACAAGAAGATCCATAAAGAATTTCTTTGAAAAAAAATGTAAATAAGGTCATTGTAGGTCTGCAGTCATCTCCAGTTCCAGTAGAGAACAGCATATATGACACTCTTTCTTGCAGGAGTATTACTGCTTTCCTTAAGCAGGCTGGAGAAAGATAATGGGAGGTAGTCTAGGAATTCAGTGTTCATGTTGTCTTGTACTGTTTGGACAACCACAAACACTGTTTATCCTGCGATCTTGCCCCTCTGTGTCTCCCACCCACAGCACAGTGGTCATCCAGAGAAGCACTGTGCAGGGATACAAGGGTCCAAGTGCATAAGCTCCATGCAGTTCCATGCATTAACTGAGTTACATTGAGGCCAATGTACCTAAAGACAAGGACAAGGAACTCTGGTTTCCCACTCCAGCACTTGTAGGAGCCTCTTTATGGCAATGTCTGCTCTATGCCCAGGGTCTTTGCAGCATATCTGCTCTATACAGACATTAGCTGAGTTAGCTGCAGAATCAAAAACCAAGGCTATGCTGGAAGTAACTGATCAACCTCGGTCAAAACTGCTGTTAAAATCACAATCAGTCCCTAAAAGAGTATGTAAGACATCCTTCAGCAAGCTCTACTCACTGGCATCCCTGCTTCTGTCTTTTGAGGGCAGCTGCCTGCTCTGTCTCCAGTTCTCAGCACCTCCTCCTCCTCCTGCCACCTGTGCTCCCCAGCCTCTCCCTCATCTAAACTCCTGGGAAAGTCCACCCAGGATTTGCAGGGAAGGAGCATGCAGGTGCTAACCATCCAGCTTGCTCCTGGTGCCTCCTGAGCACCTCTGCAGAGCCCTGCACGGTGTGGGTTTGTCCCCTACGTGTCCCAGCGTGCCCAGAAGCGTCTGGGCAGCTGCTGAGGAAGTGATGAGGGCTGGCCGCAAATACAGATTGTGTCCTGGCTGTGAACCTGACAGTCAGGAACTGCAGAACACTTCTGTGGCCTGAAGTAGCATTTTCAGTGCTTTTTATTCTCTGGGGTTTCTTTTGCTTTGTTCACACCAGAGATCACTGATAATAGATGAGAAAAGGGAAGAGGAGGATTTCTCATTTGCAAATATGACACTCTGCTTCCAGCAGAGATCGTGCAAATCCTTTGTAAGCAGGGGAGCAAAAACTCAGCATGGAAAATGCACCAGGCTTTACCCCCACAGTACCTGGATGATGATGTCCAGCTGGCTGACAGGAATAGGCTCTCCTGAGCTTTTTTTCTGCTTACTGTCCCCAGGAGGTTTTGAATATGTATATGTCACACTCCAGGAAGACGTGTAGCTGCATGACACAAAACAGAAACTGTTTCTGTGAGAGGAAGAAAACAACTTTACAGACTGGGAAGGAAACAAGCAATCTGGGCCAGGAGTCTAAACTCTCCCCTGAATGCTTTCCCAGTCTCTGACTTCTCATTATTTAATTATCACAAGAGAAATCTAAGGAGTGTATTCACTGACTCCTGAATAAATGCTAACCTGTAACCTGGGTCTTACTTGCATGCTTCACATTTTTACCAGTGCAGATGGGACAAGAGCACTCTGGCAACAAGTTCTGAGTCAACTGTAAAGAGCCAGAACAGTTGAGACACTGCTTATTTCAACAGATCAATCAATGCAGACCAGCCCAAATATTTCTTGGTATTGGATTTTATAATTCTGTTTCTCAGAGGTTCAGTGGATGTAATGCCCATCAGCTTCATCCGTGGTTTCTGCTGTGCATGGCTCCAACCAGAGAGCTTACTGAGGGCCTTTCTTGGTCCCATCAAGTAGCAGCTGTGAAGAAGATGGACGTGGATGATCAAGTAAGAGAGCAAAGGAGGCAACACTGTGCAGCACAGCAAGCTGAAGGTATCACTTCCTTGTTGTAGTTCAGATTTTTGTAGGCAACACAGCAAAGGATGTTTTTAAAAGCTGCATTTAAAGAGCTGCACTAGAGCCTGCTACTACAGAGCAGTGGACACTGTAGTAAATACACCCAAAATCTGAGAGGAGGCATGGTGGGCCTGGCATAGACCAGATGAGGTTCTGGCAGAGAAGTTGTGCAGCACTTGCTTGTTTAGTCACGCTAGGGTGCAAGTAGGGGGATGTAGACAAAATGGTATGCCAGGAAGAAAACAGTCCATGATGAAATCTGATAAAGGAAGAAGAGGCTGCAGGGGTTGTGCCCCTAAAGCAGAAGGGTAGGGCAGCTGGTGACAGTTTGGGAGGGAAAAACAAGAGATAAACAGCCTCTTTCTTGTGGTATACAATGATGACTAAAATCTGAACTGATTTATAATGACTGCAGCTATTGCTGTCTCACTTATCCCAGTTCTTTGCAACGTAACCCCCTTCTTGCGCCCCAGCAATCGCTCTGCTCTTATTGATCACGATTTTGCATAAGGAACAGGCTGACCTTCCTTCCCACCCACACACATTTGTTGGTTTTTTATGTACAATAGTGATTCTTAAATCCTTAGGCACCAAATCTCCTTCCAAACCATATTGTTTTATCTTTCTAGTCTGCAAAAGTGGGATAAAAATTCACAGCAAAGCACTAAGGAAATTCATATGTAAACCTAGCTTTATCACAGTGTAGAAATTCAATCATTGCATGAGGTAGAAATCTTACGTCTGAGCAAATTTTATATTTTCTCATGCAACAGGGATGTATATGCATGCACAAATCGTGGCTTTGCATGTCAGATGTACATGTCAGTCAGACAAAAAAATTGCAGTTCTGTCTGAGAAGCAGGATCCAAGCAAAACAGTGTTAATGGCAAGACCCTGCACTGCTGCTCTCACATATCCTTGACCTCTTGAGTCCCTGAGAAATAGCTCCTAACATAATAAGTCTTTTATAAAAGAAAGAAACAACCTTCCCTTTCTTTTTCTGAGGCCATGACTTAGGCTACTGAGATGTAGATCCAGGAAACCCAAGAAGGATGTGGTTTTTAAAGCATCATTGACAGGTAGTGTGCAGGCAATTAAATCATTATCACAGTGTTTAAACCAGGTTACTGAGTTGCACAAAGGAGTGGGCAAGAAAGTGGTACAAAAGATAATGTTCCTTTTGGTTTTTTGAACAAGCTTAGAACTCCAATCTCCTTAAACAAACTGAGTAGTTACTGAATTATTGAGAATACAAAAAAATTAAGAAATACACACTAATTCTATCTATAATACACCCCCCGTGGAGGCAAGAATAGAAACTGTTCAGAATCAGATTGTCATTTTTTACGTGGTTAGACTTTTGCAGGCCAGCTGACTTGGTGCCCCCATGCCACTGCTGAGAATCGTGGTCTCCCTGTGTCTGGGTGCCTTGCTTCCCCACAGAATGGAACAAGGGAAATGTTCACCATACCAAAGGAGTTATCTTTGCACCCTGCAGTCAGAATGCTGGCAAAGGGGAGGGGAGAAAAGGAGAAAGAGTGGATCTCCATTTGAGACATAATATGGATTTGCACCATGTGGTCTTGCCCACACCTGCCTCTTTGTTTCCTTCAGTCTGTACAATCCATTTGAACTGATTAACCAGTGGGATAAAAATTCACAGTGTTCCTAAGTAACAATCAGGTCTGTATTAAAGATAATATTTTAAACTCCTTCCATCACCAACTTTTTCAAAGTGAGGCTGATTCCAGCTCAGCCTGGTGCCCTGGCCCATGTGCCATGCATCCCTGCTGCTGGCAGGAGCTCTCTGCACTCTCACCTGATCCCATCAGCTGCCTCCTCCCCTGGGCAAGTCCCCATGGAGCTGCTTCAGCAGTGGTGGGCAGATACAGCTTTTGTGACTCCCATCTCAGCTTGCCATGCCATCTCACAGGAGAGGTACCACACAAAACCTGAGCTTTCCTGATGTCCTCCTTCTGGCACTTCATCCTATGGCTAATAAAGGGGAAAGGGGCCACAAAGACCAGGGAAGAAAGAATGGAAACAAAGGTGAGATGTATTTTCCCTCATCCATCTGAAATTTATTCTACGCTCCCCATTTTGAAGAGAATTAGTCTATCTCACATTCCTTCACTCTGACAGGGTTTTTGGGGTTTGATTAAAAAAGAGCTACAACCTAAAAGAAATCAAGGTGGCAATTAGATTTTTCCTTTAAAAAGCCAAAGTAGATTCAAGGAAGAGTTATGATAAGGAATATTCCCAGATGAGTTTTCCATTGATGTCTTAGTGTGGTCTATATTTATTAATGATATATAAAGCCTGCTCTCAGCTTAGTGGGTATTTTTGCAGCTTATACAAATGTGATGAAGGGATGTCGGTGTTAGAGTTGTGTTTCAGTCCAGCAGGCTGGATAGGAAGAACACAGAAGGTTTAATTATGGCAAGGTGTGGATTGCTGATACCAAAGAATGAGTTCTGAATTTACAGCAATCAGTAAAATATGCTCTTTTGCTTTAAAAGGAGAAACATTTCTTGAATGGTGAGAGGGGACACAAGTTGGTTTTTTTCAGAAAAACTTTTACTCTCATTACCAGGAGGAGAGATGGAATCCCAGCAGACTCTCATTTAAGCACAGAGGAAATAGTAAAGTTTCAGAGTATTGGCATCTTTTTTTTTAACTGAAAATTGCTTGACATTTTTATCCTTTCAAACACTTTTAGCACCCAAATTTGCTTTAGGTGATTTCCTCAGGCAATTAGGAAAAGAAAGTAGCCCACTATTATTCATTTGTCTTTATCTTGTTTCATGCTGTGCCTGGTGGCAGAGTGTTATTTTCCAGTTTTCCGTGCTTTTTCATCAAAAATGAGAACGCTGAATTCTACACTGAACAATGCAGTTATGCAGTTTTGTTTATTCTTGCAAATTAAAATACTGATTCAGCTTTGGACCTAGCAGCTTGTGTTAGTATTGGACGTGTAATCTAGTGTTAATATAGTGTAGGTTTGGCTGCTACATTCCTCCAGGTAAAGCATGGCTGGCAAGCCTTAGATCTTCATGCACAAAGCAGCCTTTTCTGTAGCACAGCACCAGAGAAACAGACAGGATTAAGTTCATCCACCAGGTTTGTTGCGGTGGTTGAGCTCCTAACATTGCTCAGTGCTCCAGAAGGGTGAGGATCACTGAGAGCTGATCATGGAGGGTGGGAGCAGCAATTTTTGAAGAAGACCAGAGGGGAAACACACACTGAACAAGAGTGAGAAGGCAGAACAAGCAAAGGAAAGGCTTGAGGGAGAAGAAAGAAAATGAGAAGCAGACAGCACAAGAGAGAGAAATAAATAAAACACCGTTGTGCATTGCAGGCTCAAAAGCAGAAATGGAAGTGAAAGAGGGGGTGTTTCGAAGGGAAACTGAACACCAGCCCCAGTCACACTGGGTCAGCATTTCTCAGCCATAGTGCACTCAGGCCCTGCACCATCCCTGGCCCAAGCCCAGAGCAGAGGTCTCTCTCATGACTGCAGCTAAGGACACTGCTCTGCCAGCAGCCACAGAAACAGCCCTGCTCTGCTGCCCTTGGTCAGGCAGAGCCATAATGAATGAGGCACTCTGGAAAGTGAGGTTACTGCAAAGTAGGGTGGGAAATCCCTCCTGGCTAAGAGAAATAGCCTGGGGTCAAAACATGCAAAATCTTAAAACTTCACATCGCTGATGTTTTACTCTTGGTCTATTTTTGTGCTGAAGTAGGTTCAGGTATGGTTACTGCATTTGGCTGTAGTTAAGAAACTGAAAAAAACATAGCATAGCCCTTCCACACAGTAAGTAACCTCCCAGCAATTAGCCAGCTTACTGGGAAAGAAGAGCCTTGTGGAGTCACGGTCACTTGTTATTTTCATTCTGCCTTGTCAGCCTTTCCTCTGTCTGTGTCACAGAAAAAAGTCAGTTGCCTGAAAAAACCTCCAGTTGATCTGAAGTCTGAACTAGCCCTGACCCTAATGACTCATTCCCATATTTTCCCTATTTGTTCACCAGCCAAGAAAAGTTCCCCTTGGTTTTCAAATTTTCAGGATTTTCAGAATTTTCAGTATTTGGGCTGTGAGTCTGGAGAGATTTTCCTTGTGGGTGGTTCACCTTTCTCTATGTGGGTATGTAGTGTGATAGGCTGGAGCAGACAGGAATGTGCTCCCTTAGCCCTTGCACATTTTCACATTAGTGAGGGATAACTTGGAAGAGGGAGCTCTCTTTGTGAGCCCAAGTAACACATCCTAATATTCAATTACCCTCATAGCTGTAGAGGATGTTAGTGAGGCCAGTGCTGCTTATTCTGAAGTATTTGTCTAGTTGTACTGTGTGAATCCAAAGGAACAGCTGGTCTAAATTTCTCTAGAAATGGTTATCTCTGAGCGTATTCAACTAATTTAATTTCTGCTTTGGTTTTGATCTGTCTGGTCTCCGTGCCACCTCACCACTGGGACAGCCACACTTGGAGTAGAGCTTTCCTTTGAAAGATGTCAGTGATTCATATGCTCCTACCACAGCTCCCTGCAGCACTTCCAACAACTGCTTTACTTGCAGAATAAACCCCAAACCAGAAATAGGAAGTTCACAGCCAGTTTGCTGTGTAATATGTTAAAAAATTAATCATGCACTCAGTTTACACACTCTTGTTTTGTCCACACAAGAGGTTTATGGTGGCACTTTTGTTACACTATTTAACACTCCTACACCACAACTTGGTAGCTTCTCCTGTCACTGACAAGGCACACAGCTGGGCAAAGCTCAAACTTTCAATTCAGGAACTCATTTAATGGTAAGACTTTGACAAATTTTGAAAAAATACTTTATGACTGAATCACAGTCGATTTTTACAAGCCCAGATTTTAACCAGGCTGATGCTTTCTTAACTGCCTATTGATCTGTGTTCATCATAGGCTATATTTTTATAATTTCTGTCAGAGTAATGTTTAAGGCTACCACAAAAATTCATTCCAACCTTCTTGCAGTGACCTTTCCATGCAGATGTTCTGCAGAGAATCCAGTCCTTGGAAAACCCGACAGGGATGAGCCAGGAAATGAAATGCTGAGAATCTCAGGCTTGATCTGGAAGGCAGCCAGGGCACACTCCAGAAAGCAAGCAGCAAAGCTTCTGCCTTGAATGTAGGTCACCACTCACTTATGGAAATTCACTGCTCATGTGAAGAGTGCCGTGAAGCAGCGCTTTAGGGAGAATAGACAAACATGTAATGCTCTCTGGGCAGTAATAACAGTGCTGTGAGGGGAAGGCTCCCAATTGCTTTGGCTTTTTCTACTCCTTTTTCACCTCCTCTGGAGAAGCGAGGCATGTGAACATCTGACATCACTAGAGAGATTCCTCGAGGGCACATTTCACTTGGAAACATAGTTTAAGTACAAAATTTCTTGATATAAATAAAGCATCTGTCTTTTCTCTTTTTAAACAGATTACACCCAAGAAGCTGTTCCAGGCTAAATTCTATTGTCAAGGTGACGAGATGCCAGCGAGCTAATCTCCCCACTGCCTCCAGAAGCCTGCCCACAAGCCTGCCTGCAGCAATTGAGGGGGATCATTCCACTCTTGAGGAATACAAACACACAGAGAGATATTCATTATGGAGATCTGACCTCTCATGGGTTCTACTGACACAAACTGCAGAGCATGCTTACTGTTTGCATGTAACCACACAACTCAATATGCTGGTATTGTACTCTGAAAGCAAGAAAGAAATAACTGGTGTGGCCAGAGCTGACAAACTTCTCATCTGTTTTCATTTCATATCACACTCATCTAAAGAATATCTTTCTTGTATATCATTTAGTTCCAGGGCAGTAAAGCCCAGTTCTCTGCCACTTTGCCACCCCTTGTTTTGGAGCTCGACCAGCAGCCACTTAATGACCCACTCTGCTGGCCACTGTCATCACAGTGTACCAACATCCTGCACATTCAATAAACCTTAATATATCTCAGGCATGATGATGCAAAGAAAATGTAAGTGTTCAACGAGAGGTCTCAAGAGACAGCACTGTAAAAAACTTGTATTGGTGCTTCAGTCTCAGATGAAACCACCAATATCAGCTTTCATATCAGCTATCTGTTCTGAAAAGACAGCATCTCCTCTTGTTAATGGTCCTGTTCCTTCCTTTCCATCCTCCAAAATGTATATACTGCCCTTTGCATTTGTAGTGTGTTTTTTCTCTTAGTCCCTGCATGCATTCTTCTCTGTAACACAAAATCTTTTGATAAAATTACTCTTCTGTCCACTGTACCACTAACAGTTGCACTTCCCAGAAACACACTCCTGACAAATAATGCAGCTGGGTTGCATGATGCACACCAGTGCTAGAGTCCTAGCACTGTAGCTTTGGGCTTTAATTAGTAGTTCCCCCATATCTATGACAACAGTTACCATAAAAAAGGGCCTTTTATCCACCTGCATTAACAGGGGCTGTAAAAGGAAAGGATTCTGCTTGGCAGACAAAAGCAGGACATCAGGCCCCAATCTCATACAGTCTCAATTCTGGCTCAAAGTCATGATTATTTCATCTTGCTGGGAAATACTCTAGTTGGAGACGTGCTGCATCTCAGTTCAGTTGCTCCCAGCTAAGAGGAGAAACTCATATAAGTGAGTTTCAGATCCCAATTCTGATACATATTAAATACAATTTTTAATACAACTGTCAGGACAAAAGGCTTTACTGGCCAATGATCACTTCTGAAGAAATTCATCGAGGATTTAAGGAGGATATAGGTATCTACATCCAAAATTAAACTGGAAAAGAAAACCAAAACAAAAAAACCAAAAACCAAACCACTGTCTGTGACTCTTTGGGATTTTTTTCCTTATACTTACTGGTTTAAATTCCTCCATTCCTAGAGGTGCAATGCTGACCATGCCTAGAAGTGCCTTGCTGCTAACCTGGTTGAACAGGTTGCCATCCAAGCCTAATCAGTAATCAAAGATTGGAATACAAATTCTCTGTTCTATCAGTTAGCAGCCAGCCAGACAAATCTTCCAGTTCAGTCTTCCAGGATTAATACAGTTAGTTACAGATCTTCTGAAAATGGTCAGCATTTCATTGCAGGAGCCAGGTGCAACCACAGCCCTTTCTGTAACATAAATCCTGAATTGCCTTGTCACTTGTGCTCCAAAAAAACTCCCACTGCTCTAGCCAGAGTCTGGGCTCCAGCACTCCACTCAGCACTTTTGGCATCCTCACTGCCCTGGTGGCTAAGCTGGGGCCAAGTTTACTGTGAACTCATCACATGCTGCGAAACTTCATTCAGGGTTTGTGCAACGACACATACAATGAACCATCCGTGGGACTTGTCTGCAAAGCCTCCAGCTCCAAAATACAATCCTCCACCTGTTTAGCACAGGAATAACTCCATTATATGATAATATCAGGAAATACATACTTTATTCAGACACCTATAGGAGATGGGTACAATAATATGTGCCTATTGAGAAAAAAACAATAAAATACCCCAAAATCCTTGGTGGGAAGAGCTCATAGACCTTGAGTTCTCAAGGAGCAAATTATTTATGATCCACCATTCTGAATTATTTATCCTCTATCCATCTTTTTGCCCTAGAGAAGTATTTCTATTATGCAGCTCTAGTTATCTAAATGTTGGATATCTAGTCAGAGCTGATTGCCTAAGGTCACTTCACAGTAGACATGCAGACAGCTCCAAAGGAAGAGCTGCACTTCCCATCTTAGGCACCTCCCTTAGACTCTCCATGCTGGCCAGAGAAGAAGCTGAGATGACTAGTTCAGACTAGGCAGCTACCTTAAAATGATGGGTCCCCAGAAACCACC
>VZSR01003803.1:65860645-65897351 GCA_013398615.1 Brachypodius melanocephalos | reverse complement strand
ACATCCATTTTATATCCATGGAGAAGAAAATTGTGAACCTGTAACATTTCAAAGCTACTTTGACAAATGGGTTTCCAGTAGTTTTAATTGAAACTTTTCTATATCTTTTGTAGAAGGGGCTGACAGATCCTTTGTTGCAGACATTGGAGGTAATCCCTTTAAGAAATCACCTGAGCTAGCAGAAAACCACAGAGCAGCCCATTTTTCAAGCAGCTGTACAGGCTTGTTGATATATTTGTTCTGGGGACAATGCCTCTTACACGCTGCCCAGCTGGGAAGCATTTGGAAAGTTTTTATGGATGGATTCAGCATCAAATGGTGGTGTTGACTGCAGACTGCAGTGCAAGATTCTAGTATCTAAGCCAGCTTTCTACAA
Organism: Brachypodius melanocephalos; assembly: GCA_013398615.1. NCBI lineage: Eukaryota > Metazoa > Chordata > Aves > Passeriformes > Pycnonotidae > Brachypodius > Brachypodius melanocephalos. Next base: position 65,896,975 of record VZSR01003803.1, on the reverse strand, counting down.
GCCCATGCCATTTTTAGGTACCATTTACCTGGTAACACTCACCTTGGGGAAGCAGAGGCCTCATTCACCCAAGCAGATCACCTCACACAGCTTTAATGACAGCCAAACTGTCACAAAAGCGTTGATGGCAGAAATTACAAGAGTAGTGCTAAATCAAAGCACCACCATTCAGCTGGACAGTGTCCCTGTCTCTCTACGTGCTGCTCCTGTTGGAGGTGGAATGGACCTGTCAGTGTGGGGCAGGACTTGTAGGGCTTTGAAACCCTCCTGCTGCTGTGAGCCAGTGCTAGGACAAACCCAGGTGGGGATGCTTGGTCCTTTGGTACAGAAACAGGGCTGGCATTGGCTGCACTCCCTGCCATAAGCACCACACTTCCTATAAATCATTAATTTTTAACTTCTCTCAGTCTATGCCAGGAACTGAATCGCTGTAAAATAACTCATAGTCAGTTTGAAAAAGAGACTGAGATAAGCCAAGGTATTACCTTTCCTCTTTGAAGGAATTTTACTCTCTGAGGCCCATCAGGAGCAGTAGGACTGTTTGCACATTTCACCATCCCTGTCCTTCCTTTCTAGCTCCTCACTGGACTTTTCTCACCACAGAAACTCTCTAATAATTTTCCTCTTCATGTTCTTATGCCATTTCTAAACTTTACTCTCTGAATTTTCATCTTGTTTACATTTCTCTCTCTCTACTTTTTCCATTACTAGAAAGGTATAAAGGCTAAATGAGGTGAATGAGAGTTTAACCCTGCGATGTAGTTGTACTTTTCCAGTCAAACCTTTGTTCTCAGACTCAAAATTCTTACATTAAAGTTTCCCCTTCAGACTTAGAATAGATGCAGCTAACATGACCAAAATTTTGAAGGCAGATTTCTGTTCCTTTCAGCCTAGTAGGCAAAATCCTACTTCTGGCTCTGCTCTCAAGAGATCATGCTGTCTGCTTTCAAATCTTCACTTGAAATGAAAGTGAGTTTTCATCTTGACTTCTTATCCATATTTAGACTACTTATTTTAAAATTTCTAGTTCATCTAATAAGTTTGGATGGAAGGTATAAAGGAGATCAAAAGCCTACTTTGGCTGCTTTTATTTGTCCATGCAAAGCAGTATATTTTATAATCTCAGTGTTTTTCCCTCTTAGATAGAGTGGCTTTAAAAGCAGTGGATACCATTGCAGCATGTTATCTACACCTGCATTGTAAGCATCACCTGTGCTGTCCCAAGCACTCAGGGACACACTGGTGACATTAAGATGGCTACAGCACAGCAGAAGGGAGATGGAGTGTTCTGCACAGGAGCTTGGCCATGAGACATGTTTGTTGTCCTTGTGCCACACTATCCTGCCCATCCAACAAGCTGGGATCCATCCAGAGTCTCCAAGAAGGGATAAAATGCTGCTTCAGTTCCAGCATGGAAAGGCTCCCTGCTGTGCAAAAATCCATAACTACCCAGCCCCTGGCAGGGGCTGGAAATTTTGCTGTAGGTCTTGATCATGGCAGCTTGTCCATCCAGGTCAGGAAAATGTGGATGGATGGAGTAGCCCTGGGAAATCTGTATACCGCATGCTGCCAAAACCCCATTCGGTGAATGGTTTCCATCTTCCATCCCATTTCTTAAAGATTTTTCACAGCATATAAACTGGAGAGGGTCAGGATTTCTTCTGGTTAAATGATATTGGGAGTCTGTGGAGAAATACACTTGCAAACTGAACGATTACTGCAGAGGACTAATTTCAGTGTAACTTCGATCAGAAATGGTCTGTTAGGTACAGGCAGGTAAAACTCATCTAAGAAAGGTTTTGTTTTAGTCACAGAACAAAATTCACATTTCCTAAAACAAAACAAACAAAACGAGGTGAAAGAGAATAAGAGAAAACAGAGAAGGAAAGGGCTAAGATCTGATAAATGTTGGAGACCGTGACCTATTACTTATGAAATTACTGTGCTGTGAAAATAAAAGTTTGTTCTGTTCTGCTTAGGAATTTAGGTACACAAGACAAACAGCACTTCTCTGTTCAAATACAGCTTTTCAATGGAGCAAATACACTGGTAAACATCACAAGCTGTGCTCTAAAATATTTTTATTCCACCAAATTTTTCTCAATTTTTTTGGACATCTCTTATTATCTCCTTAGTGGACACTAGCTTACAATTTTCTGTCTATGCTGCTTGTCTCACTGGTGTTGTAGAACAAAGTACAGCCATCCAAGATGTGTCTCCAGTGATAAGATGATTCAAAACTGTTCATATGACTTATGTGCTGCCTATCCCTACAGATATTTTATTTTGCTTCACAGCTGCCTTGCCAGATTTTATCTTGTTGCCACTTACCATAGTATTTGTTGTGTGGGTGTATTGCTAGCGAACACAGCCTAACTAGATTTACTTTAAAATGCTGTGAATTTAAACTGCAGTAAGTTATTATACCTTATCAAAGTGCAAATACTATGTTCCTACCCACATGCCTCTTGCAGAGCTGCAGGTCTTTAGACTGGAGTGCCTTTCTCCTGCCCAGTTAGTATAAAAGCCTAGGCAGAGAATTAAATATCTATATATGTTTGGAAAGTTGAATCAATGAGTCCAAAAGGAATTTAACCGATATTTTGAGTTTGTGTGCACATGTATAGCCATGATGTATATCAATAAAGGTTTTTATCAAAAAAATTCTTTCTTTCTCTTTCCTATCCCTTCCTTACCTCCACTCACCACAGCTCAAGTGCACTCACCTATTAGAGGAGTTGGAAACAGGAATGGAGGGTATCAAAGTCTACCTGTTTTGCTCTGGCAGAGCAAACCATGAGGAGATGGTACAAGATGATGTCAGCCTCCAGGAGGGCTCAGAGCTGCCTTCCCATCAGCAGCCTCCCATCCTGTCCTTCCTTTTCTGGTCTGACAGTCAGTGCAGCTCAGAGCCTGGCTGTGCAAATGACTTTCAACAAAGCCCTTTGAAAATTAGTGTAGCCACTTCCATTCAGGAACAACGTGAGTATTTCTCAGGACCTGCACTGAGGTACATGAGTCCTAGCTCTTGGAAATACAAAGCTGGAAATTTTCTTCAGCTGGTGGGGAATTTTGCCTTTTTTTCTTCAGTTCCTATTGCAATTTCTGTAATCACCAAAGAGACCTTGAATTCTAGCAGATAGCATGGAGGAACTGGGAATCCCTGTTCCTCATTACAGTGTTAGACTGAGCTGCTCCCAAGGTGTTATGAAACACTGCAGTGGGGTCACAACAGGAAGCACAACCATCATCAGCAAGTAAAACACAGGCGTTCCTTCCTATTCTAAGGCTCCAGAACTTCCTTATCCTGCAGCTCAAAATCCTCTTACAGCTGTTGCATTTATTTAAAGCCATGTTTTTTTCTTATTGCTGCTTGAGACACATTAAGGACCCAACTCCTGCTCAGCCCTTCTGCATGCAGAATTTGCATGAGAAACCAGCAGAAAGAAAATAAAAGATGCAGCTTAATCAATCCTTAGTGGAGACCTTGAAATCTCCTGTCAAGGGTCTGCAAACTGCATTGTGTACTCTTGTGGTTCCATCTGAGCTCCTGCCAGAGCTTTGTCGTGTTCCTCCAGCCTCATTTCTCTTTTTCTAATTACGTATGGTGTGCCATCAGGATGGAAGGTAATCTCACAGCCTATTTAATATGTACCTGTTCACTCCCACATAACAATTTAATCAGAATGTGATAAGGTTTGGAAGCAATCCATCCGTTCAGAGGCCAAAAAAAGTACAAGCAGTCTGAGAAACTGCTCTCAAAAACCATAAAAGGGATTATTTCCAACTAAGTGCAATGCCTGGGTCATATCCTATTCATTTTATTTATATGAGCAGTCAAACCATGAATGGAGTGACATGACTGCACTAGGTAAGCAGGATCTAACCTATTATATTCAGCTCCCTCAACACGCCTGGTCCTCATTCATCAAGAGTTCCAAGGACCTTTTGACCACAGTCAGGCAACACAAACAGCAAGTTTAAGCACAGGATTATCTGAGAAGTTAAATTTAGGCACATGCTTAAGCATTTCCTGAGTTAAAATTCAGAGCAGTTCTTGAGGTTTGGTCTTCCCTGCTGTCACTTGTGGATAGAGAGGAAAGTGTTTGTGAAGATGTGGCTGCTTCCAGCCTTCACACAGATTAACATGATACAGTCCAACTTCTTTTTTTTTTTTTTTGCCAGCTGAGGAGTTTACTGTGTGAGAACTTCTCCAGCTGCACAAAGAGAATCAAAACCAGCAACCCCCCACGAGCTGGATTTCTTTTCTCTCCTTTAGGGCTGCACAGGCAGAAATGTAAAAGGACTACTGCATAAATCTAGGAGGATTGAATGAGAAAGCTGGTTCCCAGGTAGATCATGGCCGGGTATCACTGCTGTTGGCTGCAAAAGGGATGGCTGCAGCTCCTGGCCAGGGCTGTGAGAAGGAAAGGGAGCCCAGCAGTGCAGGCAGTAGTCACACACGGTGTCAGAACAGCACATCTGCCTTCATTCACCACTGTGTGCTCAGCACCTTCTTTTACCAGACAGGTACAGCCCTGCTCCATCCTTTGGAGAGAAAAGTTGAGGAAAACATCAATCTGAATATTTTTACCTTATATTTAGTGCTCTGATATCATTATTAATTATATAATATAATTAAGGCTACTGGCAGGTTGCAGACAAGCTCCCAGTGTCCATCCTGTATCTCCAGAGTGCTCAGCTTTTGTTTCAGGGTTCTGTAGCTGCTCCAGCTGCACCAAACCTCGGGGCCTCCCACTGCAAAGCAACCTCTGCAGCTCCAGGATTATCTGGCTGTCAGGGGAAGGGGCTGCTGGTTTTCAAATTGCCTGGCTTCTCAGGCAGGATGCTCAGCACAGTGATACAGGGTAGGTGTGTACCACAGCCTCTCAAGGTTAGTCAGCAGCTATTATTAGCCCTGAGCTCTTGATCCAGTGACCCTTTCTTTGCTTCTGCAGGTCAGGTGCAGACTGCAGAAAAACTTGCAAAGGAGTGAGCAGTGACGGACAAACTTCAGGGGACAAAAACACTGTGACTGGGATGGGCCAGCCTCCCCCAGCCTTCCTGAGTCTCCATCCATCCTGGGTAAACAAGCATTGGTGCTGGGTTGCTATGAAATGGTCAGAAAATGAAGGCAGCAATATAAACTGGAAATTGTGGCTTTCCTTCAACTCCTGGTATAAAAGTACCTACAGCCTGAGGGTTTGATTGACAAAACCAAACCCATTGCATTGCACACCCCTTATGCCCATTGCCTCAGGTTTTGCAGTCTTTATATTACACGTGGCAGAACACACACGTGTCTGAGAATCGATGTTCATTTTGCAAACAGGTGCTCTGATTGAAAATGGACAGGCCTTGACTGCCTGTCCCTGCTCCAAAATGAAGATCACTCCCTGAACTCCACACATACATAGAAACAGGGCTTATGTGAGCTTCTCCTCATCTTCTTCAGAAAAAAATGCACTGGGTTATTTCACCTTGCCCAGAAGAATGCTGATTTCCAGAACAGCTGATGCAAAATTGGGCTATTTGAAAATGTTTCAAATCAGGCATTCAGAGTCTCCAGACACTGTTACAAAACATAAACCTTGAAATTTATCAATCAAAAAAATCTCCACATTAGCATTAAATGATTCAGAGCATATTATTAAAATATTGCTGTGAAGTAAAATGGTGCTGTGCACAGACACACTTCTTTTTTTCAAATACACTTTCAGATCTGACCCCAGTTTTGCACACTATAACTGCTAAAGTTCTGAAAGATATCAAGTCTTCTTTCTCCCAGCAAATATGAAGGAACAATACCTGAAATCATGAGCCCAGTGACTAAATTTAAGCACAACACTGAAAAACATCAGGTCATCGAGATTCTTACACCTTTGCTTGTTAATATGCTGCTTCTTTGAAGGCACTGTTTAAAACAAAGTTGGCTAACTTTACTAAAAAATATTAGCACTACAAAATTCAGCTGGGTTGGATTTAAAAAGCACTGGATATTTCCTGAGATAAGTGCTTGCCTGCAAAATTTCAATTCTACAGTAAGCTTTATGGATAAATATTTTTTAAGTAGATATAAGCATCTGAAATAGGAAATTTTTAAAAATCACAGGCACAATGACCACATCCAGAAGATGGATACACTTATTCGCAGAAGTTCTGTTTCTGCAAGCCACTCCAAAATACTATTATTTCCACATTTTTCTTTTTTTTTTTCTCTTGGCAATTGTGAATTTTATTTAATATTCTTATGAGTTCGTCTGCTTGTGATTCTGATAAAAATAATCTTTTCAATCTAAGCTGAAATAGAATGAATTAAACCCATTGATATTAGTATATAAAGGATTCTTACTGAGTCAGTGTGATGTTTATTGTGGGTGGTGGTTGCAATACAGCATGATATTTTGCAGGTTCAAAAAAGACAAATTTTTTAATGTAAAATACCATTTTTATTAGATAAGTATGCATTGTACTGTGGTACTGATTGCATTCACTTAAAAAAATCTATGAAGCATTATTTTTTTCCATATTTTTGCAGCTATTTTTGCTCCCATACAAGGGTACATTTTAAAAGGTAGTCTGCAATTGCTCATCACCAGCAATTATTCTTAATTATATATTTCAGTCACCTAACTATTCTGTTAGACATGTGTAAGGTAAGACACACCTCACCAAGGAATGGGCTATGTTTTCAGTCTTTTTCCTTATGAAATATCCTGCCTACAGATACACTGAACTGTTTCTGAACTCCTGAAAGAAGAGAGATAGAGAAAGAGCAAGCAGCATGGTGACCGAGCTGGTTAACAGGGTGATCCAGAGCAACAGCTCAGGTCTCAGCTCCTGAGGTACACTGATTTGCAGTTCAATTCTATAAATATTAGTTCTTTAAGGTGGCAATGGCTCTCATCATCCTTTTGAGTTTATAGCAAAAAAAAAAAAAAAAATCTAGTTCTTTCCCAGGCTGTTAATATAATAAAACTTCTCTGTCCAACCCGTGTCCGAAGTGTAAACACCCTGAAAAGGGCTGATGGCTTGAGTGCTTCTCCTGCTATTGTGCTTCATTGCATGTAAGTCTGCAATTACCCTGTGTGAGCTCATCTTATGAACTACACAGGATGGGGCCGGTTCAGTTCTTGTGATACCTTTGAGAAAACCCCTGGAGCTCTACAAAGTGTAAATCATCTTTTGTCATGGGACTGGCCTCTGAATGCTTTGATTACTTACAGACCTGCATGCAGGATGGATCACCAAGGCTGCACCAAGCCTAGCACACCTTCACCCAACTCTTCCTGAGCAACATGAGGGTCCTCAGCTTCTTCTTGCACAAAATCAAGCACAAAGTGTCCCAACCATGACAACTCTGCCAGGAGACCAGGTACTCAGAGCTCAACGCTGTCTGAGGCTGACCAACACCCCACAGTCACAGGCAGTGGGCAGGGAAGGTACTATCCAGCCTGATCATTGCCTTCTCCACAAGCCACAAAAGCCTTTTCAGCATCCCCATTCAAATGGCCAGTACAAGGGCCAATACTACAGGTTTACAAAGAAGATGAGAAATCAAACTCCAGTTTTACTACTCTGGGTGCTTTGCTAGTGAGTTTATAAAGTGCCAGTTGAGAATTCTCATCTCTATTTCTTCAAAATTTGCATTCTCCCTCTCCCAGAAGTCCCTCCTGAACAGATGGGTAAAACTGGTTTATGATCCCAGTTCAGGCAATTAATCTAACATTGAGCAAATCAGCAAGGCATGACAAAGTAGCTGCCAGCAGTGCTCACCAATCTTCTCATCCCTGACTGAGTCCAGCCTCTCAGGCTAAAGACAAAGGTAAAAATCCCCTCATACCTCTCAAAACTGGTCACTCATTAAGAAGGAAGTTGACAGGTTATGTTTAACAAGTTTAGTTTCTAAATCCAGAACTGATTGTACCACCATTCTTATCCTCTACTTTCCCCCATTCTTCTTTCTCTTCAGTATACACTCTCTGAGTAATGTGAAAAGTAATCCTATTCTTTCCTTTCTCTCTGCTTAGCTAAGCCAAGATCCAATAATCTCTTCTCATTTGTTACTGTCAGTTCCCTCAACACCTTGGTAGAATTTCTCTGGTCCCCGTTCAGTTTAAATTCCCTTTATTTTCAAATATAAAAAAGACTGATATTCTCCAGGTATTGACACATATGCCTTCTATAGTTGTACTAAAGCTTCCTTTTTTTTTCTGCTGAACATGCTTGGATCGATACATCATAGAAGTGGAGCAGTATAAGGCTGGAAAAGGACTGCCTGGGACTACTCCAGATGTTGGATCCTGCTCTTCAGAGTCTCTGAGATTGAATCACAGCAGTATCACACTGGTGGTTCACAGATCTTCAGCCACCATTCCACATTCCCCTTCTCTTCCCTGCTGCCTCTGACTTAGGGACCCTGCTCATGAGCCCGTGCTCGTGGCTTTGCACTTTCTGCTTCTGCAATTCTCTTTCTGTTTCTCTGATGGGTCCTCTGGTCCTCTCTGATGAGTGATGCTCCATCCTGTTCAGCATTAGTGACCCTGGGCCGCTTCATATTACTGACAGAAGTCTTGAGCTTAGACCACGTTCTTGTACCCAGGTGAACAATGAAAGGATTGGATTGCATCCGTTTCCAAACACACTCCTGAAGGACACCACTGATAACTTGGCTCATTCTGTCTCCCTGTGACACGTTCACCTGCTCCCCACACTAATTCTGCTGTGAAACCCTCTCCCCTCATTACAAAAATAGTTGCAATTACATTTCAGCAATGCTCAAGGCACATTAATTACTCACAGAAAGCCTAGTAAACAAATGTTCAGTAAAATATTCTTCTGGGTTTAAAAACAGAGGTTTTTTGCTTTTGATAGAAGTAATAATGAAGGCAAGACCTCCTCTTCTAGGGTGAGGCTGTTGGACAGTTTATTGTTTGAAATATTTTAAATTAAAAATCAGAAGATGCGAACTTAGGATGCATAAATGTAATTTTTTCTTGTTTTCTGGTGCACTCTAAAATGACTGAAGCTGAGCTATGTCTATCCAATAACATTAAGAATAATAGTATGAATAATGCATTCTTAAGTGCATAATGGCAATAGTAAATAATATGAAAATAATAAAATGAAAAAATAGATAGAGAATAGTAAATGCGGTATATTTTTTAGAAGTTTAACTTTGGCAAAAATATTGTTCTGTTACTGTGCAGCTACCACGTGTGACTTGCAAGTCAAATAACACCTTGGAAATTCTAAAGCAGGTATTTATTGCAGCTTCTCCTGTCCTCTATTTCTCACTCTCTTTGTAAGACTTGGAAATAAATTGTGTCAGTAAACTGTGTGAGAATTTTGAAACAGCTAATCTTCACAGGATATTGCAGTCATAAATTACCTTTAAAAATATTGGGGCAATGATCTGGTTTGCCATACATTATGCAGTCATGGGGAACTACCTCCAGAAGGTGTTATTAATGGGAACAAAAAGCAGTAGTCAATGAATTTTTCTGATACAGCATACCAAACCACAAAATTTCTTTGATGAATTTGCGGAAAAAAAAAAAAAAAAGAGTAGGATATCTGATTCCTGCCAGCTATGATATAAAAAGAAATGTATTATACATGCAGAACTATTGTATCTCTGAAAATTGCCTCCAAATTGTCACTGGAAACATCAAATCATCTTTTTGTTCAGTTTTGTATTTGTTTACCAAACCACTTATGGATGTCTACAATCAACAGCCTTTTCTTAAATCATCTGAAAATGCCATTCAGTGAAATTCTCAGATAATTTCCTATTAAAACACAAAAAGGCAGCTTTATAGTTAGAAAGCAATAGATTTATAGAGGAGTATGAAACTTGGCAGCTCTGAATATGAGACAGAAATAGGGAGCTGACTTTTGTGGGTATTCCTTTCCTTGTGCCTAAAGATATCTCTCCCTATCTTTCAGAAACATTGCTTAAGGCTTTTCCCTGACAGACAGGGTGGCTCTGAGCAGAGGCCAGCTAAAAACAGGGTCCAAATCAAGAGATCCCAGCCTTCCTCTTGTCAAGTAGGCCACAGGTTTCCCTTACCAGCCTTCTTTTCTTTCAGTTCTTTGTTATTTTTACCTTGTGCCACTTCAGACAGTGCTTTGTTAAGCAAAACAAAGTCTGGTGATATTTTCCTCCCCTGCTTTTACAGACCTCTTTTCTGTGACTGGTAAAAGATGGTGATTTGATGCAGAGAGGGCTTTAACTTAAAATACTTATAGTCAAGGAAACCTGCTCAGTATTCAGAGACAGCTGGCCTTCATCCAAGCAAATTAAGACTTTAACACAGGTCGCTTCTAGATGCAGGACTCCATGGCTGCCTTTGCCAGCTCAGCATCACCTCGGGTCCCTGTGTGTGCTCGCAGCCAGGAGCCAGAGCCAGACACATCCTCTCTGCTGGGCTTCAAAGCTCTGCTCAGGGCAGGTCTCACCAGAAACTGAGTGAATGCAGGGAAAATGGGTGAATGCAAGGCTTTTCACACCACACGGTAAAATCATACACCATTCATTTATTTGACAAAAGGGACAGGCTCCAGCTCACAGATCAGCACAACTGAAGTTACCAGTTCAGTGGCCAAATTCAGAGGCATGAAGCTGAGCTCTGGGAAGCTGGTCACAAGGAGCAGAAGCCATAGACAGGAGAAGCGCAAAACCACAGCAATCAGCCACCCTCCTGCTCTCCACACTGCTCCCAGACCCTGGTGAGAAACAGACCAGGGCACATGGCAGTGATAACGTCCTCTAATGCAGTTCCCCTGGTGAAATTTTGGGTTTGGATTGAAAGTGCAGCCTCAGTGCAAAGGCTCAGCAGCTGCTGAGCCTCAAAGGAGAAATGGGGGTGGATGTGGTTCTATGCAAGTTTTACGTCCTGTGTTCATGTGATCAGGAGTGGAGAGCAAGTCCAGAAGCCAGAAGGGGGTTGTCACCAACCCCAGGTGTTTGAATCCCTGCCTTGGATTAGAGTGGGCTGGTAAGACCCCTTTGCTTGCTCTGGGTTTACGGATTTGTGTAAATCCCAACCTTGATCTTCTTTTTATTATCACATTTGGGATAAACGAAGAACAATTCAGTGATCTGCACGTATCTTTGAAATAAATCATTTTTAATCACTTCCTCCGTGGTTTGGTACAAAGACAGTGTCTCTGTGGACTGGTTTCTCTGAACTCAAGCTCACAGCAGCAGAGACACGCAGCCTCCTCTCTTCCTCTGGCAGCTGAAAGGAGATATTTGCAAGTGTGTGCTGTGGGGAGCAGAGTCACTTCCTTACCATGTTTGGCCAGAGAAAGAGATTGCACCAAACACGGAAGCACTCATCATTGTGTATTCAGGAAAATATTTCAAGCATCTCTTTTGCCTTCCTGCCCCTTTTTTTTTTTCTTTTGGTAAAGGGAGATGCATATGCTTCTATGTTATATTGTTTGAAAACAAAAGGCTGAGCCGACTCAGACTTGTCTCAACAGTTATATTTGATGAAGTAGAATTCTGCAATTGAACTGAAACTGGCTAAAATGCAGTGCAAGGCCCAAAGCACCTTGCATGTCCCTGCCTAAGGGAAGTTATACCCCAATTGATAAAAAATCAGCTAGGGTATGAAAGAGATTAACATCGAGCAGGAAAGCAGGTACCACTGAGCAAAAGGAGTGCTTTAAAAAAACTGTTGTTTCAGCACTCTACATAAAAATTAAATGAGAATGCAGTTATTTTCAAGTAAGCTCTGCTGGGATGTGTGCTACTCGCTGGGCATTCATTCTAAATGTTATCAAAACTATTACTTATGGCATTATTTTTTTTCTGTCTCATAAAAGAGCCGTGTCTCAAAGAGTTCCTGTTAGACTCCTGGCTTGGGGGCAGAGTGCAGGTGAGTGTCTTTCTTGGTGCAGGCAGCACCCATGAATGTTTATGAGCACCCTGGGGCCCAAGTGCTATCACTCACTGCTGAACCATGGGAAGGTAGTGCAAGCACCTCCACCACATCTGTCTTTGGGTTTTCCAATGTGAAAGGGCTCAGTGAGTGCACTCAGAGTTGAAAACTTGGTGATTCAGATTTGGCTGACAGTACTGAGCAAGTGGTGTAAGCCACAACTGGCCTCAGACTGAATTGTGGGGATCTAAGTAAGGCTGAAGAGTGCCAGAGGGGCTGGGTATTGTCCCACAGGCTGCTCAGGAGGGATGTCTCTCTTACCCTGGAGGGGTGCCCATACACCTCCTGTCCCCCATGAATGCCTCCTGCCCCACAAGCAATTCCTCCAGCAAAACACAGTGCTAGCATGACTGACTTGCAGGAAATCGGTGGTTTTGCTTTCAACACACCTTACCCTAGCAAAAGGACAAGCAATGGGTGAGAATGATCTGATAGCAATGTGCCCAAGGCCTTTTTGCTCAGCTGCCTTGTGCTGGGCTGTGTAGTGTCTCCCCTTGCACAGCCCTACAACTGCAGCAGGAAGTGTGCAGCAGGAGGAAATCCATGCTTCCCCTAGGACAGTGCCCCACACATGGTGTGGCACTTGGGTGTTCTTCCTCTCACAGGATGGAGGCTTCAGAGGGTGTGCATGCTGCATTTCTCATTTCAAAATTCTGAAGGAACTCTCCTCTACAGGACTGGTTATGCCCTTGTCACAGGCTTGTGGTTCTCCCTCCCAGGTACATAAGCAGTGCTGGTGAGAGCAGCCATGGGAGCAGGATTCCCAGAGAAACATTCTCCCTTGATTACTGTTCAGCAGGGCAGGGGCTCCATTGCACTGACACACCACAGCACAGGGAGCTAGAAAAATCTGTCTGGGAAAGCAGTTGATCCAGCTTCTACCAGAGAAACTTTTCAAAGGCTATTGAAATGAAAAAAGAACCATTCTTCATTATCAGTAATAATAGCAACAGGAGCAGCAGCGGATTGCAATCATCATTCTCTGCACTGAAAGGCTTTTAGTCTCATCTGCCTTAGTTTTTAAATTAACAGCATCTGGGAAATTAGAGCTTATTGATTTCCCTGGATTTCATCCCATTCCTTGGGATTCAACAGGGGTATACCATCACTCTGTGACTGCAGCTGATTTGTAGAGCAAGGTTGGTGGCTCCCCACCTCTGCAGATGCTCATGGGCTTCCTCAGAGGCCATGTGAAGAGCCCCAGAGACCCTTTTTGTTGCAAAAGACCAAAGATATGCCTCCAGGAAGAAGGTGTAAGGATTGTCCTCTCCAAGTCCCTAGAATGAGAAGGACCACAGGAAAGATCTTTCTCTGATTACTGCTGTTCTTAAATAAGGACAATATTTTCTGGCAAACCCTTTATCCTGAGAAAATGTTGAATTCTTCATTTTTCCTAGTAGCAGTCTAGAGAGAAAGGTTACTCCTGCACCAAATCTAGGAGTTTCCAGCCACTTTGGAGCTGGCTCTTTCCTCTATTCCCATCTGGCTGCTACCCTGCTGTGAAATCCCAGACATTTTCACAGGATGGAAGATTCCCAGCCCCATCCATCTCCTCACAAACCTCTGTGTCACCGTCATGGCAGGGAGAAGTGCACAGCTGATGGAAGAGACAGGACACCCTGAGTGCTGCCTGTAGTTACTACACTAGTTAATACTCCTAGTTAATAGTACTGCTGCCTGTAGTATCAGCCCCTGCATCTAAGATCATGTGCCACCTCACCTTTGCCACTCTCAGACTCAGCCTGGCCTTCTGACTCATCCAATGCAGCCCCAGCCTCTTAAATGCCCATTTTCCTCTCCCTTTCCTGTTTTTGCACACATTTTCTCCTTGTTTCCTGTCACACTTCAGTGTTCCCTGTGCTTGAGAACAAAACTCTTGACAAATGTCACTGGCAGTTACTACTCCGAGCATTAGACAGCTGAGGTTAACCACCAACCTCTCTTTGCATGCCATAAGCACCTAAAAGATGAACAGCAGCACTTTCAGGGACAAAATGTTAAAAGCAAAGACTTTTCAGTGTCAGTGGCACCTCCCAGTCCTATGATCACCTAAGGGATGGCTCAAAGCCTGGTCCTCACCACAGCACCCATGGAGGTTTTCCAGTGGAATTAAAGAGTAAGGAGATCCGGGAGCACCAGGTACAGCCGTGTGTCGTTTGTGGTGTCTTTTGCTTTCACTTTATGATATCAAACATTACTCAGTTTATTGCTTGGTGGAGTGATGGTCACTCTGTGTGGCAGCTGGTGACTCAATGGCAGCACCCTGTCTGTGACAGTGCCACGGTGACCCAAGCCTACACCCATGGGCCCAGGGGTCAAACTGACATGGGGGATGGTGGGAGGGAAAACCTCGCTGGGTAGAAGCTTTGACATTCACTGAGCACTTTCTTAGCCTCTGATTCATCCTGAAAGCAGTGCTGGTGGACCCCACAATGCTCACACAGCTGCTTGTCCAGCCAGATATCACCCCCTCACCCTTGCAGGAAACGGGATGAAGTAGAAGTTCTTCCAGAAGAGAAAGTCTCATGAGTCATGTCACTAAACACAGCCAATGAGACAAGCTTCTTCCTTGGCTGCTTGACTCCCATCCAGCAGAAGAGCTCTTGAACCAGGTGGCCAGAAGCAGTAGCTGGGTTTAAGGTGTTGCTGAATGATGTGCCTGATGAAACTGGCAGAAACAACTCCAGGGTCCCTTAAATTACCCATGACTCATGCATCTATGAAGTCATGCCCCTTTCCTGTTTATCTTTTTTATCATTTTTTACATATTGTCTGATACTGTGTCAGCTCTAGTGTTTTATTAGACTTCCAGGTTAAGGGTTGTGAACTTATCTGTCATTGTCTTGTGCAATAAAATGACATTTGCCAGCTTGACAGCAAAAAGATTTGGTTTTCAGTGAGGATTTCAATATTCTTTGCAACATATGTAGTTCTCCAGATGTCTGAATGCTTATAGAGTCAATACAGCCTTCCAGCATTTATAATGAACAGATTATATGTCCTTTTCTTCCAGCATGTCCAAAGTTCCCTCTTTATGGCCTCTGATTCCATTATTTTATGTCCCTCTCATACGTGAACTCTTAAACCTAATACTTATACATCAGCCTGGCTGAGATAATATTTTTGGTTTATGTTTTATTCTGCATAGCTCTGGAAGAGAGGGCTGGAGAGAGTTTTGAGAGGTCACGAGAGAGAAAAAGAGAGAGAGAGTAAGTTCCATCCAAATGTCTCTTAAATTATGATCAAATGGTAAGTGACTCTGCAAGCTCACAGCATCCTGGGCTCTGGCACAAGGATATTTGCAGAAGGAAATAGGTCAAAGACAGTGTCTGATATGGGTACAGCCTTGGGTTTGTGGCCTCCAGCAGGAAAGGGTGTCTTTAGCTTCTTGGGTATGTGAGATCTTTGGTGGACCTTCCCTGTTTCAGACAGAGTCAGAAGAAGTCCCTTGCCACTGGCAGTGAAGTGATGGTCATCATGGGACTGCACAGGGGAAAAATTATGCTAATGCCAAATAATGCCAAAGTAGTCATCACATTGCCAATATTCATCTCACTGCTTGCAGAAAAGGAATGACTGGCAAACCACAACCGAGTAATGCATTAAACAACCACTGCAGCACTGATCTGATCAGATAGTGCTAGTCTAGTAACACACCTGGTTAAAGAGCGGGGAAATAGTTCATGCCACAATGATCCCATGATATAAATTATGTATGGCTTCAGCTGCCCTGTGCTCATGCTATCCCCTAGCATGCAGCTGCTAGTTTCCTGCCTTTATGCTGTGTGCTAAATTACTATCAAATAATTTAGTTTGCAAAGGAGGTCTGCATGTCATTGGCTCCTACGCTTCACCCAAAACAGAACCAAGCTTACATTTGGATGCTCAGAGCCCTTGGAACTTTGAGGATCTCCGGTGATGGAGGTCTCCTCTGCTTCCAATGTTGACTATCCTGATTATCATCAGCTTTTTTTTCCAATATGCAGTAGTTGCAACTTGTAGGTGGAGAGACTGGTTGTATCTTCTCTATAATACCCCATTAAGGCTGAGTTTGCTCCAAGCTGCACAAACCCACACGCTCTTGCAGTCTTTCCTCTTATATGATATGCTCCAGTCCCTAGTTGCTCTCCACTGGACTTGCTCCCATATGTCAATGAGCTTATTGTACTTAGGAGCCCCCCAAAACATTTTCCCAGCTGTAGTTTCTAACCTTCCATTGTTTTCAAACTTGTAAGATCAAGAATGATTGATCTATTTATTTAAAGGAAATAAAAGAAAAAGTCACATAAGGGCACAATCCCTGGGCTGTCTCTGCATTTAGCATTAGACAGATGGCTCACATTCCACCTGAGTCTCTGGAGGCAGATGCAGCCCAGATCTAAATGGGGAGCTGCTCAGCTGCGGCCATGTCAAATGCTGACCATATGTCACAATGGATAGTGTCGGGGGGAGAGGGGAAAATACAGCTTTACCATCCTGCTCAAGTATCCTGAAAATCAGTGCCAGAGTCTCTTGTACTGTCTCCTGTTTGCTGTAGATCTTAGAAAGACAAGTAGATTTTCTGTTGTCAGCTGTCAGGCAAATAAGTTCCCTCAAAGGATGAAAGTCACAGTACATAACCCCTCCTAATGGCTTGTTCTGGAGTAAAATCACCTTCATGTGGGACCACAGAAGCAGAAAAGTGTCGCTGGCCACTTATAAAGCAGTAAACTTCATTTGGAGGTAAGGATGCAAGCAGTAGCCCATATAAAGGTGAGTAAAGGAGGATGAGGGATGATGGCAGCAGTTACATACAGCCTAGAGTAATGGAAAAACTTAGACTGGTGTCTGTCTTTCAAAGGAAAACGTTTCTCACTCTTAACTGTATGGAGAGCCTCAGCTCTGTACTCACCACTCTGCCTAAGAATTTGTCCCCTGACCTCAGCTAAATCAAATGCTGGAACCTCACCCAGCCACTCCAATAGTGTCACTCAAGGTGCATCCTAGGGTCCCATTTCTAAAAACACTACACAGCAAACACATAATAATACAATCAGTACATAAAAGTAATGTAAAAATCATCATCACATCAATATTGATGAACTCCATATCAGTTTACTATCTGAATAATACACCAAAAAAAGTAACTGTTTTCAAAGTATACAACTGTAGGCAGCAATGTCTATGAAATGTACCCAGGTATCTGGACAAAAGTATTAGAAAGAAGTATATTTGGAATGTCCCACAGACTTACATGATTATCTTTGATAGACAATCTTTGTGGTGCTTATCAAGGTTCAGAGTCCATTAATGTGTTTCAGTTTGGGCACTCAGACTCATGCAGTCTTACTAGACAATAGGAAAATTTTAAACCGAGTTGGACAAACACCTAAAAATAAAAAGCAATGGGTTAAACACGCTGTTTTATATTTCTGCCACAAGTAATGGCCAGCAGTTGTACCACAGAAACGACCATATCAGTGCTGCCCCGGTGGTGGTCCAAAAATAATTTTACCATTGCTAGGCATGACTCAAGAAAAAATACTTTTGTCTCTGGAAGGAACCAAAGGGCACGGCATCCATCTGCTTGCCTTATGGCAGGCTCGGTTTGCTGCTCATCGCGAGTGGCGCAGTTTGGAATTCCAGCTCCCTCAGCTCGCACCTCCCGCTCTGCCCCCGGCAGGGAGATGAGAGCTCCCGGGTGGTCACCGCGTGTCACCGAGCCCCGCTGGCTGCGGGGGACGGGGACCCGAGCAGAGCTCCTCGGAGGGTGACAATTACACGCTTAGCAGCTCAGAGAAGGTGCAAAGCGCACCCAGCCGCGCTGTTCTGGAGTCAGAACGCTCCTTCCCAAAGGCTGCCCCCTCTGCTTCCCTGTGGAGTCCCTGTTCCCCTCTGTTTTCCTGCATCGCGGGAAGCGAAGGGCACGGCAAACCTAGGAACAGTCTAAAGGCAAGGGAAAAAATAGCTGCTGAAACTGGAATTAGTGTCTTGGTGGGAGGTTGGGAATAAATCCGTCATACTTAGCCTTTCTTTCAGCTGTTACAGAGCAGGACATTACATCTAACAGTGAAACCAGCAGGCAGCGTATAGGAACAATATGGGATGAGGGAGCAGCCGCTACCCCCTCTCTGCTGCTCCTTGTAAGTATCCTTACATAAGTACACTCATTATTGATGCAAGACTAGAACCCCAGATTCTTCATCTTAACAATAGCCAAAAGAACAAAATTCTTGCTGACTGTTCAGCACCTTCAGAGAACAAAGTAAGGAGGAAAGTGGAAACTCCCGTTCAGCTGACATGGAAAGATGCAGCAGCACTGCAGGCACATTGCCTGCACAGGTTTTCCAGCTTTTGTCACTGCTGGAGGGTCTCAGTCCTTCTCACCCTGCTTCCCTCCCACACCTGACAGAATCAATTCCTAGCTGTTATGGAGATACCTACCTGTTGCTTCAGCTAATGAGAACAAAATCGATAGGAAAGTTTCACATTAAAACTCACCAAAAATGGGAATACATGGGCTAGTTTTTGTCAGAAGTAACACAATGATGTCACAAATTAACTGGGAGTTTTGCTGACTGTGAACAAAGGGGAAAAGTAGAAGGGACCTGAGCATGCCCTATAATAAAAAAATAACCTGAGCATCTCACGAATAGACAGAAATTAACCTAGCTACACATTGAAAAAAAACCACCCTATATTGAATTACCTACTGAAAGAGGTGAGGTGATGTTTATTTCCCAAGCCACCATAATACCTACAAGATCACACTGCACCTGAAAGAGTGTCCTAGACTCCATAGGATCTGCTTTTTCAAATTTGTCCTGAGCCAAATTTTTAAGGGCCCAGTCCTTTAAGGATGACTTTACAGAACAACTGGAGCTACTACCAAAAGAGGGGGTTTCAATTCATGCATGTGTCCAAATGAAGTGGATGCTTTTGCAGATCTGTCCTCACCTGTGCATATTAACTGATTTCCAAAAGCTGACATAAATATAATGTAGAAGATAGTCCAGATACTCAGGCCAGTTTGTACTCTAAACAAAAGTGGCAGCATAATTAAATTTTTTTGGAAAAAAAACCAAAACAAAACAAAACAAAAAAAACCCCACCAGTTGCTGATGCTGTTAGCACTCTTGAGCACATTTCTTAATTACAAGATGTGCACTACAGTCCCTTCCCTCAGTCTGTTTGTGTGGGTGCTCTGGGATCCTCCACTTTCAGCACTGGAGTCTCTCCTTATAGATTAACACAAAGGAGCAGTGTGTGAAACACTGTAAATCAGGAAGCATATTGGAATAAACTCAAGGAGTGAAAGACAAAGTAGGAGGAAAGCTATATTCATAAAGGCAGTAGGGCTAGACAAATGTTAGACTGGGTATATAAGGCTATGCATTCCCCTATAAATGCTTCACATAACTATGTATTCCATACCCAGAACTTTTAATACTCTGTGGAGAGTATTAATATATGATCCTAAATACAGCAATCACTCAACATATGAAATACTCCTGCTAAAACAATTGCACAAGATCTAGGGGGAAAAGCCAAATAAAACTATCAGTTAGATCCTTTTGTAAGGGAGATCAGCCATTCACACATTTTAATGTTCTTTTAAGTTACTGGAAGAAAATCAAGACAAGAAGAAGTTAATGACAGTAACAGACCTTGATATTTGGTTCATTTTAATAGGGGATTTATGAGAGACGTATTTTATAATGTGTTTACTAAGATTTCCCTAAAGTGGACTAAGCTTCTACACTTTGACCCTGAACTCTAAAGTCATAACCAAACAAATAATATCCATAAATTGCACTTTTCTTAAGAGGAAACAGGGCACTGCTCTGTCTCAAATTTTATCTTCTGAATGATGGAAATTCCAGCTAATATTTACACCTGTTGAAATTATACTAAGAAAATAATTCAGAGAATACTGCATAAGAAAGTTGTACATTTGTATAGTACAAGCTCCACTATTGCTCTAAAATTACTGAATATTTACCATTAAGGTAAGTTAACCAGAAGACCTAGAAGAGAATAAGTGAGAAAATAGAGGTGAAATTAGAGGCTTGTAAAATAGCACTGAGAAAGGGCAGTTATTCATTTCCAGCCCTATTAATTTGTTGCTGAAATATGACTTCCTACTGTGAAACAGAATCACTGGTCACAACTGAGAAAAGAATTAAAAATACCGTCGTAATAAAACTATTTAATTTAATCCTCATATATTCATACCTGCTTTCTGAAGGTGGTAATGTATGCATATTCTTGTCAATTTAGCTACTGAGTGAGTTAAAATTGTGGGTTTTTTCAGAAAATTGTCATTGTCTTAAGGCATAATGCATGTATGATTGAATTGTCTGAAAAGCAAAGAAAGATCATAGTACGACCTGGAGGAAATAGAAGGTGGCATCTTTTGTGTCTGTTGAGTTCCTAACCTTTGTCTAGCTCCAGACAAACCTTGAACTATCAATTAAATACTTCTCTAAGCAATGATAGCGCAGGCTCAGGCTGCTTCCTTATTTTGGTGAGTGTGTTGTGGGTTGCTGAGGGATAAGGAATAAAAAAGGACTGCTCTTGAACAAGGACCAGCTTCCTCAACCTTGAGAGACAGGGATGGTGATGAGGAGTGTGGATGGTGGCTATTCCCACCAAAGGAACATTCTTTCACTTCTGCTTGTAGAAAAGTCTGTCTGTGTAGGCACCTTTCTTTCCCTAACCAAATCTAGTAATATCAGGCAGTAAATGATGCGTCAAGACTAGGTGTGGACATAAATTTACAGTCCCTCCAAGCTCAATTTGCAGAGCCATCCGTGCTCTCAGGCCAGCTGAGTATTTGAAATGGAACCTGCAAAAAAGAGTGCAGTAACAGCCTCTTATAAGAGAATCCACATCATCTCTATTAGGCTGGTTTGGTGATCTAACTTCTGTACAATTTGAAAGACCAAACTAGCAGACAAGTTCCCTTTTAATGTCAACAGAGATGTCTGAAATAGTTAGTTGCATATCTTCTTGTTTGTTGAGATAAAACTGAAGCATATTTTAATATAAAAAATATTTGTCAAGCTGGGTCAAATACACAGCAACTCTTAAAATACTACCAAGAATGGTATATGCAAATTAAGAGACAGGTTTTGTATATATATATATATATATATATATATATATATATATATAATTTGTCCTAAGTGCACAGTGTACACTAATAACTGGGATCCTGAAAACTTACACTGGAGATGTTGAGTGCACTGTTGAGTGCTGTAATGTTTGAATGTTCCAAAGGGCAAAAGTATGTTTGACTACCTCACTGGAAATACTGTTTTGCATATTAGGAAGGAAAGTCTGCGTGTGATATGCCCCTTCTAGGCAAGAAATACACTGTGGATAAATTGTGCTGGATTTGTAAAAATGGCCTCAATACTGTCAAATGCAAGAATAGTGGCTGAAGGCAGCAGACAGCCCATTACCAGATTAAAAATCTATACTCTGCATCTATGGAAGAAACAAACTATAAGGGCCCACTAACATGCATTCATATTACAAAGAATAATTTCTCAGACTTCACTACATCTGCTGAAAGAATCTAGTGTATATGGCTGAAATCCAGCATGGTGTTACAAATAATTCACATAGGCAAAGACCAAAGCACAGATCTTGATTGCATAATTAATTGATTTATCTGCACAGATAACAACTGCCAAATCTTTGTTCGTTGTGTGGTGTTTACTCCAGTGATTAGTTCCACTGGTTACTGCCACCTTTTCTCAGCCTGGAGCATGTCTACCCCATAAAAAGTCCTTCACATGGGAGTGGACAAGGGTGTAAACTGCTAGTGATTGCTTCATAATCATAAGCTTGTATTACTTTGTTCTCTCTGGTGGCCTATTTTCTTTTAAAAACAGTAACATTTTAGAAAGATACCATGCCTGAAGACATGTGTGATTAAGATGCCCATAATACAGCACTGATCTAAGCTTATTACTTCCGTAAAAATATAATAAAAAGGAATTTTAAAACATGTTAACTACTTCAAGGTACTCCAGTTTCCTATGTGCCTTTAATTGCACATGCACATTTGGATACTGTTCTATGTGAAGGATGATGAGTGAGATTTTGTCTTCTTCCAGGAGAACCAGTAGTCCCACCTTTGCTGTCTCTGGGCCAGCAGCAAGTAACAAAAATAACAAACTTTTCAAGATCACTTACCACAGCTGGGCATGAGGGGATGACCCTCTCCCGCTGCCCTCTTCTAAAGCGCTGCACAGAAGAAAGTTGCCAGGGAGCAGGCTCCAGCTGAGACTTGCTGCTCCCCTGGCCATATCCAACTGAAGTCATGGCTGCCCTTCCCGTCACCTGTGGCTCCATTTTGTCACCTGTACTGGGTTGGACTGTCACAAAGTCCTGAAGAAACAGCAGTGATCAGGGCAGGAAGGCCAAACAGTAAAGCCTTTTCCTCTCAGCACTTGGAAACACACTCCATTTGGAAATTTCATTTGTGTGTGTGTGTGTGCACTGTAAACAAAAGGTTCTCACATTCATTTGGGCCAGTTTTGCATCGAGCTGAATCCTGACCTACAGCAAAGCCGTCTCCTCTCCCTGCTGACTCTAAAGAGAAGCAGCAGTGACTCACTGGTCCTCACATGGAGATTTCACACGTTTGCCTTGGCATATATGCCAGTTCCACCACATCCAGCCTGTTCAGCTTACGGCACTGCTGACTAGAGGGACGTACAGCACCTCCACATCCCTGCTGTGCAAGATAAGCATACGGTACTGATATGAAATGTAATTGATTTCACTGACACAGCCTGTCCTGCAGCTCACAGGCAACAACCTCAAATAATTTAAAGGGATCAGTAATCTGCTATTAAATTGCAACTATCAATATGTGATATTGCTTTTTCAAACACCCCAGCAAACTATTTGCAATGGCTTCCTTTCTTTCTTTGTAACTTCAGCCTCCTTCTTTCTTTCTCCTTCCATTTATATCCTTCAAATATACTTATCTGAGCACTCCTGAAGGATGACACGTAGGAAAAAAAGCTATACCAAGACATAATTACACTGGCATAGCTAACAGAAAAGACCTAGATGTTTCAAATGTCAGTAGATCTGAAGATGTGTGGGCAGGATTTACAACACTGGTATGTTGCCACTGGTAACTGACTGCATTTTTAACCTTCCCACTGCTGGCTAGCAGTGTGAAAAAGGATAAGTCTAGGAATTTAGCACTAGAAATAAACAAGCTCATTACAACCCTCTAAAATTTATTGTTTTGAAGCCAAGACAAACAAGAGGAAGGATTGTATAAAGGTTAGAGTGGAGCTCTTTCTTCCTGATAGGCAGCCTACACAGCACCTAACCCTTCCAGTTTGCTGGCATGCAGCTGTTTCCTCTGCTGGATCAGCCCTGAGGACCAGTTTTGGTCACTCCATATACATGGGGAAGAGTGAAGCTTTTGCTGGCAGTATTTTAAAGGCACAGCCATCTCAGGCAAAAGGTACTTGATAAGAGTTCCACTCTCAAAAGGTTGGCAGAAATCTCCTGCTGAGAGTGAGCAATTTGGAGACACCAAGCAATCTGACAGACTATCAGACCATATAGTGGAGTCAGACATGATCTGAAGCAAGGAGTAGTTGCTGACAGGGGTCACAGCTTGGGTTTGATGAATGAGGACCAAGGAGAAGACCAAAATTCTTGGGCACATAATGGTGGTAATATTAGAATGCTTATCTAGGTGGAGGAGAACAAATTTAGGGCAGGATTCTGTGAAAAATTAGAATATGTGAAAGAAGACAGCGAGAAGATACAGTCTTGAGATATGTGATTGCATTTCATATGTTGTGCAAAGAGGGGGGATACTCCCATTCCTTCTGAGAAGTGTTCATTGCAACAGAGTCCTGGCTAGGAGGCCCCACACAAGCTAATATTGTAAACTGGGGAGAGTTGCATGGGACTAAAACTGTGTTATTACCCTTCATTAGACACTCAAATGAAAAATAGCCTCATATCTAGAAAACTCACAGAAATTAAGGCAACCACACCTGCTCAGCACTTTGGCATTTCATAGGGACTTCGTTTCAGCAAGGAGGGAAATTTCACTGGAAGGTGTGAGCATCCAACTGCTCCACTACTGTTAACCCTCAATGTGCATTTACCATTCCTGGTCTCAAAACACACTTTGCTGGTTTTTTATTATCTTGGAGAGAGCAAACTGTAGATGTCACAGCATTGCCTTTGCTGAAAACAAATTCTGTGCCTATCAGCTCAAAAATTCCAGCTGAGGATGATATAGAAGAGACAGTGCTCTACTCGTGCTGCAGTGCATGTGATTAAACAGCTCTTCCATTTAAAGACCTTTAGGAGAATGCCAGTCTGTTCCTAGTTTTAACCTTTAAAATTCAGCAAGGACTTCAAGAGCGACTTTGGCATTTCTCAGTGTAACCCACACCTCCCACACACAGCAGGGATGACTTTACCAGCAAAGCACCAGGGAAGCAGACATGTATGAATATGTACAGACTGTGGACCACTGTAAAAGGATGCATGCCTCCCAGAATTTCACCTGTATTCCTCTTGGCATCATTCTAACTCCTCATGCTGAGAAGTGGTGTCATTTTTAGCCTCATTAATTTTCAGGGCTTCCCCTTCCCCCCTCCGCCTAATGCTGGCAATTCAGCTACCACGAGTAAAGCAGGCAGCAGATTTTTTTATGTGTGTCTCTCAGAGTGGTAATTAAAGTTGCTAAAATATAATGAAAAAATTAAAGAAACGTGAAGTTCTTCCCAGGAGCAATGTTCTCTGCATGATCCAAGCATCAGCTGCTTTTGTAGTTGCGAGCTATGGAGATGAGATTGTCTGGGATCCATCTGTCCTGCCCCAACATGTCAGAGTCGTGGGGTATAGCTCAGCTGCTAGGAGATTTCTTATTCCTAATTCATTCTGAAACAAAACAGTGGGAGCAAAATCATTGATGCTTTCACCAACTCAATTCCTTGTTTTGTTTGCTACTGCTAGGGAATAGGACTTTTTGTATAAAGCCCATCTTTTATTGTTTCTCATGAAAGTCATTTTATTATGCCCTCTACGATAACTTTTTGTGGGACCTTCTAACCTGTGGTCTAACAGAAGATTTTTTTAAAGAGGTAGGCATCAGGGTCCCCATCAGCAAAAGCCTTCATACAAGTTGCAGTATCCTTAATCTAGTAATTAATTTCTTTAAGTAATGGATTTACATATTAGCTGTTTGCTCTGTTCTTTGGATGCAAAGCCACCACTGGGCTGGGATCGTAAGGTTATGGCTGGTCTGCATTCCAGCCTGGTACTGTAGGGCTCAAGCATTTTGTGGTACTGCTCTGTATGGCTGAAACTTTGTGACTGAAGTGATAGGAAAGGTGAATTGAAACGTTAAAATAAAAACGTCTCTGCTGCCCTGGGGATTGCCCTGGGGCTTCCTCTGGGGCCCACCCTGTGATACTGCCAGCAATGCACACTACAGGATGACACTGTGGGTGACCTGCCAACAGGTCCCCCTTCACAAGGACTCAAAAGGATGTGAGTAAACCTGCTGTGAGCCTGGAGGGTGCTCAGCATGCTGAAGAGGGTTAACACATTGGCAAAGGGGATGCTGGGGGCCATGTCCACTTTTGTGTCTGTGGATGTCACACTGCAATGGCCCCTTTTTCCTCACTACTGGTTCTCACATTAAACATCAAGAAAAATGTGCAGTGCAAAGAATAGACTTTTTTATTCACACTGCACAGAGGGTCAGTGGCATTTCTCAGAGGCAGTGTCCAGTTTAGATGGAAGGATGAAGAATATCCTTCTGTTGGCTCAATTTTCTTGTACAGACCACATGATACAGAGCTGGTGAGGTGAACCAAGATGCATGAAAAACTAATCCAGCAACATATTTTTCTGATTATTATGTAGCTCCACAATTCTCTACATTACCTTACATCAAAACCTAGCTGAGCAGAAGACTTTAAAGATAAATTCCAAAACTTCAAGTGATGGTTGAAGGAATATTTATCCATTTCAAAACATTTAAAAATGCTATGCCTGAATAATATAAACCACATCATATATAGTTATATATCAGATGGAAAGGAAGCACCATCATAAAAAATAAAACATAAAATAATATCTATGGAAATTTGTAAAATACATTAGGTAAGATTTGAACCATCTGAGAGTCTGAATTTCATACTTTTGGTCTATAGAGTAGATTTCAGGGAGTTCATTTGATTCATTTTAGAGACCTGAATGTTACTGAAGTAGTTTCACACCACTAGAAGATACTAGGAATAACTAAATTGTTCATGGCAGATATTACAAAACACACAAATGCATTCCTCTTCTTGGTTTGGTGTTTGCTGGGGGGAGTTTTTTTGATTTTGGGGATTTTCTTTCCATTTTCAAACACATCTCTAAGTGTAGTAAGTGTACTCAATATCTGACCATAACATGGAAACAAAGAGCACTTCAAATGTCTGTTCATGGAATCTGCAATGTCTAAAAATCACAGGAAATTTTTTCCAGGCCCAAATTTCAAGCCCATGACCACATGCCAAAGATAAAATGATGAGAATTACAATAGTGGGGAGAATATTCTTCATCACTGAGAAACACTTGGTCAATGTAATGATGAAATTTTTTTCAAGACAATGTTTTGATGGGACATGTGGCAAATATTTGGGGACTATTCAAATGCTGGAAGTATTTTTAAGCTGGAGTAAACCCACTCAATCAGTTCCAAAATATAGCTGAAAGGAAAATCTGTGTTAGGCAAAAATAAATCTAGAGCTATCAGAAAACCTGAGGTCACAGGAACTGTAAATTTTAAAAAACCCAAACATATTTACTCCTCTCACTATGCCATTCTTTGTATATTATGATGAAATTAAGGCTATAGGTCTATAGTTGATTCTGCTTAGCCATCAGCATCCACTTACTGTGAGAGAGCAGTGGCGGCAGAACCTCCCAGTTGCCAATTCCCATTGCCTGAATCTTGCCGTGCCTGACAGTTTTCATAAAGCCCAAGCTCCATGAGACAGAAAAATCTCCCGAGAATTCCAGTTTTTGATTACAAGGAGAAAAAGCAATGTTGTAATCCCCATGATTGTAGAAACAGGAGAAAAAATTATCTTTGCTCTGCTCCCAATATGCTAAAAGCTCATTAACCCAGAGGCAAATTAAGCATCTCTGAGAACCCACTATGTGGTTGGGTTTTTTTGTTTTTGTTTTTGGTTTTGGGTTTTTTTTGTTTTTTGGGTTGGTTTTTTTTTCTGTCTTTCTTTCTAAGCAGGAAGAAGAGGAAGTCAGAGAGGGTTCTGACATTTTTTAAAACCTGGTAAAAACAATACTGGAATTCAGGTCATTAACTTCATCTGAAAATAGAGAGCAAAATAGACTCCTGTCATTAAGCCAGAGAATTTTGAAACAGGTGTACAGTAAAGCACAGAGTGTTGGTTTTGTTGTTTTTTTGATTTTTTTGGTTTTTTAATCACCATATCACAGGGACACTAGCAAATGAAACTGCCAGACAGCATACAAATAATGAATAAATGTTCTCTGCAATTCCTTCTCTCTGAATTAACAAAATAGCCCATTCTTTTGGAATTTGATTGCCTTGCCCGTTCTAATTGAAAATGCACAAGGCTGGCACATCAGAGGATCTCAAAGAGATCTCAATGAGCCTGACATAGGTTGCTTTGCATCGTCATCCTACTGTATATCAACAAATAAGCAAGAGCTGCACTTTTTATTTCTTCACACCCATTTTCTATCAGCCCAGTGGAACTATTGCACTGAACACTGAACACATGCTCATTGTGTTTTATGTGATGCTTGGAGCAGCACAGGGTTCCATATTAATAAAATTCTGCTGTGCAGCAGATGTATGTGGCAGCCATGTATAATCACAATACACAATAGGAACTGCTCATTTCTACACTGTTTCTAGGGAAGTAAAGGGTTACTAGGGGAAGTGGTGTTTTATCACATATTCAACATTGCACAAAAATAGCCTAGAAGACCAAAATGCTTACACTGAAGTCTCCACATTTCTGTAATTAACACCACAATGATCTATTTTGGATATGGTTAGCATATGCTTTCTGTCCAATATATGTATAGTTAATGATATCTGGGGACATGCATGAAAGGGAGAGAAAATCTTCTGAGAAATACTGAGAGAGGAAGAATTTGCTTCAGTACCAGAGGGCAGAGCTTCTCACCACATCACCTCGGCGGAGCTGCCTCTGGGCTGGGGGTGGGGAGGCAGCGACACCAGACACCATAAGTCTCATAGGGCTGGCAGACTGTGCCTGCACAGAGTGGGAGATCAAAACCCATATGTTTCTCTTTCTAATGACCCTTTTTCATAACCAGGTTTTGGGTTTTGTTTTTTTTTTTTTTTTTCTAGTTAATTTGTGGCTGATGAAAATTTCTAGACTGACAGCTGAAGAGCTTGATTTTACTAACGACACCCCACAACCAGTCCAGACAGTCCTGAATGTTACAGTCGATTCTAAGCCTTCATGTTTCACATCATCAATTGCATTTGCTGTGAAATAGATGTCAGATGTGACCACCTCAGTACTGCCTATTCAAAGCATGGCAATGACCTGCCAAGATTTTCTTTGAATGTATGAAAAGAGCTGAACAAGGAGAAAAGCAGAAGATGAGAGACTCCAGTCAGTAATCGCTGAATGTGACCTGGAAGGTTTTCTTCACCGTTGATTTTGTAATTTTGTTCAGTCCTTAATGGCAGAAACAGAGCTATAATAGTAGCAGTGGCTTATTGCCTTATCTCCTGAAAACAGACCTGAGCTTCACCACCTCGTGTTGCAGTTGATGGTACCCTTTGACCAGCACTGATCACTTTGGACGTGCAGTTCTGAAGTCATAGGCCTCATTACTCATTACATTTTTGCTGAACTATGCTGTGTTACAGCATGCACTTTCCTTGCCTTACACAGAGCTGTGTATACCTCATGCTTTGCCTCCCTCAGAAATACCTGGCCATTTTTTTTCCCATAGATAAATCCATATTTATCAAGGAATTGCTTCTACCCATCTGTGCACGTGCAGCTCATACTGTACGCTTCTGCACCAAGTTGTGCCACATCCCATGTTACCTGATTAGGATCAGTAGCTGGGGGCTGATTAATTGACTTTTCAGAAACTCAGCTTGTATGTTTCCCATCTTTCCCATTATACATGGGGAATAAAATCAGAGCTTAAACAAGCACAAGAAATGGCTCATTTCCTTCCTGAACTCATCACCTTAAATTACTGTGAAGGTCCTTATATGACACCAGGACTTCCCAAATCTTCCCATGGACTGCATCAAAAATCTCAAGCCTGAACTGAGATTCTTGTCAAACACTCTGTTCTGCAAGTTTTCCACTGCTGGGGGGCTGGGGATTGTGCCCACAATCATGTGGCACCCCTCTGGCTTCCACCTTCTCCAGAAGCACAAACATCCACCAGATCTCCAAGGAGAGGAGCCCCAATGCCCTCAATGGTGCAAACCCAAGGACAGCTGCCATAGGGTGAAATCCCAAATCTACGTGACCCCATCAAGTCAGCAGCCTCAGCAAAACTCAAGCTTTCCCAGAGGGACCAATTTTGCTTTATAGGAAATGACTGAAATTAATGCAGTCTCAAATCCATAAGATAAAACTTAGGCACTGCAGAAGCACGCTCACCACCCTCCTACAGGTTATCTGACAGCATTTTTGTTTCCCAGAATTTTCATTACTCACTCCACTCTGATGAAATTCATGACTGCTTAAGTCAACTCCTACTGATCTCCCTGGATCACAGGTTTTACCCGCAGTCATTTGAAGAAAAATAACCAAAAACTGTCCCAGGCCTGAAAGAATTGTCATAAGCCAGCAATGGAGTGTGGCTATTTGCATTCCATATTTATTATTATCTTTGTTTTATAAGTTACCACAACCTTTTTGTCCCCAAATAGTCCATTTTGAATTTTTAAGAAGACTGTAGCTTCTTAAACTTTGAAACCAGTTTTCAGCATCAAGGAGACTGTTAAAATACGTTGTTCAAAACATGAGCAACATAGTAGCGAAATTATTTCTATTTCCTGGCACACCAACCACTAAATGCTTTAGGAAACTAAAAGGCTTATCGTCAATCTTGGACTTAAAATTCAAGTTACAACTTTCTTTAAATATCGTATCAAAAATAACAAGGCTTAATTATTAAACAAACTAATTAGGGATTTATACAACCGAGGCTGAATCTCTGCAACAGTACAGAATGGTTCTTAATAAAAGAGCTATGCTATGGGTGGGGCAAAGCAATAAATGCAGCCCGATTTTTTTTTTGCCTTTGTATCAGTCTCTACATAAAAGAAATACTTAAAGGAATATACTCACATGGTGACAAATTATAAGATAGGCATTTTTTTACTGAAATCTGTCTAAAAACTAGCTTCGAGGATCACAAGTTTATGTATTGGTGCGCACACATATTGAAAAAGAAGAGAATGGTGACTGATGTTTGAGGCATCTCCAAAGGTTTTATAGTATCCTGTGTTTCAGTACCGGCTCTTATGCTTCTTATCCATTGATATAGTTCTCCAAATAGAGGACATAAATACCATCCAGGTTTTAAAACATTTTATTTGCATATTAAAAAAATTGTGCATTCCAATAATTAAAATCATTTGAACAAAAAAAAAAAAAAAAATGGCACTCGATTAACTGCATTTTACAGCTCGCAGGACCTTGGTACAGCTTTGCATTTATTCATGTGTTACTCTAGTTTACTGTAGTCCCACCCAAGTTCTTCTTTCATCAACATGCAAGCTCTTTCATGCCACCAGGACCAAAGCCAGACAGGCAGAGGGAAAGGCAGCGCCTTCATTCAGTGTCAGTAGTTCTCTCTATTCTTTTGATGTGAAAGGGGCAGTACAGTCATTTTAAACTTTATCCAACCTCTTTGCATCTTACAAAGTTAAACAGCTAAAAGAAGTAAAATAAGAAGGCAATGCTTGTGGAATGTACAGTGCATAATTTGGAAGGGCAGATTTCATTACGATTCACCCGCTTGCTTCTCCTGTTCAATTGCTAAAAAGGGGGGGAAAAAAACAGAAAAGGAGAAAACAAAATGAAAATCGAGAACCTGAAATGCATTCACATAACAATTGCTATAAATTGCTAAAGTGAATGTGTATTTTTAGCTACAGATCAAAAGAGGGTGTAAATAACTGTAAATTAAGCGCTGCTAGGCGGTGGGTTCAGGTTTTCGCCGTCTAGCACAGACACAGCCGTGTATCCTCCCCTCCACCCTACACCCGCCGCACCCCGGCTCCCGCCTGCCGCCCCTCTTTGTCTCCTCCCGCCTCCCTCCCTTCATCCTTTCCTCCCTCCCTCCCTGCCCGTCTCCCTCCCTCCGTGCCTGCTCTTCCCCGCCGCCTGCCCTCACTCACTTTCTTTTGAAGGCAGCGGGTTTTTCTCTTGCGTCTCTGTCTTCTTCAATTTGGACTTGTCAAATTTCTCGATCTCGGCCATGTCTGGTTTGTCGGACATGTTGGCAGGTGGCTCTGCGCACGGAGGGGAGGGAAGAGCGCGTTACCCCCGGCCAGGGCTGCCCGGCCCCCGCGGCGCCCCTGCGGGGCCGCGCCCAACGCGGGCACCCGCGCCCGCCGCACGCTCGAGCTCGCCGCAAGTAAAACGCTTCACCCCGGACACATTAAAAAAAAAAATAATACTATTTCTTAGAAGTGTCTGTATAATCCAGCATCCCAGGCGTGGCGGTTCGCCGCCAGCCTCCACCGGGGGCAGCTCCCACTATCTGCGCGCTGCGGAGCACAATAGGGGGGACGCGCCCCGCGCTGACCGCGTTTTTAACTCGTTAAGGGAAAACTAATTTAAAAATACAGCCCTGTGATGGCAACAAAGCCGCCTTGCGCCTCGCACGCCACCGCCCTGCAGCAGCGCGCCCTCAGACAATACCCCCACGCGGACAATGGCCCCCTCCCTTCCTCCCTCCCACCCCCCCGGACAAAAGCCCCCGCGCCCGGCCCTGCCCTGCCCTGCCCGCGAATCCCCCCCGGCAGGGGTGCCGGGTTCATGCTGCCTGTGCTGAGGGACCCGGGGGTGCCGGGGGGGTGCGGTGGGACCCACCGGTGTCGCCGCGCGGTGATGCTCAGTCCCGCCGCTCGCTGCTGCCGCCGCTCCGCACGCCAGTATAAAGGGCGCTCGCTGGCGGGGCGGTTTTATCCCCGCGCCTATGCAAATGATGGTGATGTCACCACTAACCATTTTGCCGCTTTCCGCGTTTCTCTCTCTCTCTTCTTCTTTCCCCCCTTGCTTCCTTCCCCTCCCTTCATCGCCCAGCCCTCCTCCTCCCCGCGCACACGCGTACACGCTCACAAAGCTACACACAGACACACACACACGCACACACGCACACACACACAGACAGACACGCACACACACACACAAGACACAAGCACAGTTTTCAGCTCGGCTCGTAGCCGAGCATCACTCCAGTCTCCTCGGTCCCTGCCCCAGCCGACAGGAGTCAGCCCCAGGACGGGCCGGGGGCGGCGGCCACTGCCCCTGGCTCCCAGGCCCCCGTCCCGGGACTGTAGCGTCTCCGGGGCAGACCGGGCCGGGGGCTGAGACCAGGGCAGAGGCAGGGACCGGGGCCAGGGCAGGGGCAGCCGCCGGCCCCCTCCCGCGATGGCGGAGGGCTTGTGCCTGGCTGTAGCCGGGCGGTGATTGTGCTCCACATCCCTGCGTGACGCTCTCCAGGTTGAGCAATATCGTCTCGCTGATAACGTTACTCAAATGTCGGCATTTAGAAAAAAAAAGCCGAAACCCTAGTCCCTGCAGAGCTCCGGGAGTGCCGCCGGCGCGCCCCACAACCCCCTCCCCAATCCCCCGCTGCCTTTGCATCCCGATGCAGAGACAGGAAAATCCCATTACTGTTGTCGCCGCAAGCCTGCTGCAGCAGAAGGAGGGAACCACCCCACAACGCCCCCAGGCCAGGCTCTGGTGCCGGGCCAGCAGACAATGGCTCTGGCCAGATGCCGCCGGGCCCTGCCTCCCAGCGCCTCTCCCGAACAGCGGGGCGGCCCCGGCCTGGCACCGCCCGCCCGACCCTGTCTGACGGTGCCCGGAGCGAAAGAGGGCTGGGACCAGGGCTGGGGCGAGGACGGGGCTGTGGGGGCCCTCGGCTGGGTCAGGGCTGCTGCCTGCCCGAGCTGCGGTGTCCAGATGTGCTCGGCGGCTCCCTCGGCTCGGGGGATTCAAACAGGCAGCCCCGAGCAGCAATCGCTCGCAATCGCTCCCAACCGCAGCATCATCATCATCAGCTTGGTGGGCAGCTGCTGTAGCAAGGAGGGAATGGGACCCGTGATTCCTGTTTCTGCAGATACGGCATTGGGAAATAACTGAATTATTCACGTGAAAGAGCCGAGAGACGCCGGGGGGAGTATGTGTGCGTGTGCGTGTGGCTGACTGACAGCGAGACGGGGAAATCTCTGCGCCTTTGTCTGGCAGCAGCCCTGCACGGGAGCAAAGGCACGCTCGCTTTCGAGGTCTGAGAGGGTACAGAAGCAGGCGTGTGGGAATTCACTTAATTTCTGCACCTTGTGGTGTACCTGAATGGAAACCATGGAGTGTATTGCTCCCTGCTCCTTGCCCTCCAGCAGGGTATTCGATGTGAGTGTGATTGCTGGTGAATTAAAAGCCCTGAGTCACAAACAGTATTAATACATGCAAGGAGAACTGTAAATACATGTCAGCAAATTCCCTGGGGGTGCTGCTTTCTCTGTTTCATAGTTGTCCTCTCCCCCTTGGCTGACTGTTTTTCATAGCAGTTCCAGAGCTGTATTTTCAAGGAGCTAAAATCTTGTCCCCATGGCAATCCCAACAATACTTTGTATAGTGAACCAGGATTTCCTGTCAGCCCACAGTCTTCCTAAAGCCGAGCTCCTTTGCATTTGGAGATGTGGTGTATAAAGTCTAGTTTCCTCCTGCAGTTCATGAGCACCTCCAAAACTGAGATGAACGTGGTGTGAGCCAGGAGCTGTGCAATACTGAAGGCCAGAGGAACCTCTCAGGAAAGCAAGGACGAGGAATATATAATATAATTTGGAGATCTTTACATATTTTCATAATAATGGCATTAAAAATGTTCCCAAGGGATCTTCTGTGTTGGATACCAGCTAACTCTGCTAGCTTTTGAGCAAGTTCTGTAAAAACGAGTTTATGGCTGTTTACAGCTTTGACACTTTAGGGCATTGAACCTTACCATTAGGAATTTCCCTGACAATCAGTTCAAGCACCCCCAGTGATGTTACAGCCCCAGACTTTTCAGCTTTGCCAAAGATTTTTCTGGTTTTTAAGTGAGAGTAAATGTAATATAAATATTCCTTAGAATTGTTCTCCTTTATGGATTCTCTAACTTCTCGCACATTTGTCTGAGTCAATATTCCCCTGACTTCAGTGCAGGAAATGTGTTCCTGAAATTAAAGAACAGCAAATGTTTGTATGACTGGAGTTTGGCAATTTTTTCAGAAACTGCTTGTCCAGTAGCAACATTGCCTTCTTTTCTTCTACTCATTTTGGGACAGAGCCGTGGATCCCCTAAAGCAGTGTAAGCCACAGCCTCAGATGGAGCTTTGCTATCAACAAACCAGATTCCACTGCTCAGTTTATGCTCAATAATAGTTCTGAGATACAGTAACAAAAGATTTACACTGTTGCTGTTTCTCTACCTTCCTATACCTTCTCTCTGGTGGAGTAATACTCGAGCCACAGCACCTTAGTAATGTTACATGTACTTTCCATATGAAGGCAGGATTGTTCTGGTGAAGCAAAATGAGCGGTGTTGCATTTTGCTGGCAAGAGGTCAGCTAATTTCGGTAGAATTAAATCCTCTCCATAACAGTTTGCATTAATGGTGTAGCTGGGGAAATTGCACATCTCCTTGTCTTTTTATGTTTGCTTATATTTGTTATTATTTAGAGAATGCAAGGAAGATATATGTTCATTCAAAACTGTCACATGTCAAGTAACTTCTCAGGACAACAAAGCACACTTAGAGGGGAAAGAGTTGACATCCTCGATAAATGTCCAAGGCCATGAGTTGTAAGGGATAGCTAGCTTAGGAATTCTTAGTTTGGATATTAATGGGCTGATTCTTTCTTTCTTTCTTTCTTTCTTTCTTTCTTTCTTTCTTTCTTTCTTTCTTTCTTTCTTTCTTTTGTGTGTGTGTGTATGTGTATGCTTTATTGAGTTATTGGGTTCTGTGTCAGCAGTTTCTTCCTATGATTATTAAAAAAAAGAAAAAAAAAAGAAAAAAAAATTAACAAATCAGTTGAAAAAGTAATCTAATATCTGGTGTTGTAGTACCCTGCTAGACATGCATTCTATCAGTCATTTGCATGTTAAAGGAAAGCACTTTTCAGCACATTGCTGATTCCATTTGCAAGAAGGAAATTGGACCTTTGCTAACATAGTTTTCGGCTAGCACCTTCAAGGGTTGAACTAGAGCAAGGCAGCAAGTTCTTTCTTGCCTTCTATGAAATTCACGTTGCAGGAAAGGTAGTTATTGGTAAGCCATAGATCTTTTATCTCATTTTATGTTCAAGTTTGAAGCCTTATAAAAAACATGAACATTTCTTCAGGTAACTACACATTGATACTTTTTGCTTAAATGTGATATGAGACTTGTTCAAGGCCATGCAACAGGGGCTTAATCAGGTATTAGCAGCCGTCAGTGGAAGTTTCTGTATTCCAAACTCACTTCAGTGGACTTTTCCTTGAACGCTATTCAAAGAATGTTTTGAAACATGATCAGAAGCAGAAATCTTCTGAACTTATGCTTATTCTGCCAGAGTTTACATATTTATTAAAAAAAAAAAATCAAAAAGCAAAGGACCATGCAACATCTATGTGATAAAGCTCCTAAGGTTAATTCCCACCTCAACTTATTATTCAAAATGGGATTCCAGGCGCATAAAATGACTAGTAAGCTAAAAATAAACTCTCTATGCAAATTTCTCCATCATATGGGAAATAAATTAAAGAAAGGGAAGCCAAGTGATTGTTTTCCAGGTCTCAGTTTCACATGTGAAATCTTCTTTTCACATGCTTGACTCTCTGAGAGAGGATGCTTTCTCTCACTCCATATACTGCTAGAGGAAACGGGAGTTGGCAGTGAGCCCGAGAGTGTAAGTGAAGAGACAATCCCTTTGGGCAGTCACTTTCTGCACTGCCTCCCTGCCATCAGCAGCAGGGTGTTGACAGTGACATCAGGGCTTGGGTGTTCAGATGTTCAAAACACCAGAGCACAATATTTGTGATGTGCCACATTCCACCAATTGCTACCGACAATTAAAATTTAAAAAGGG
>VZSR01003803.1:65836734-65860545 GCA_013398615.1 Brachypodius melanocephalos | reverse complement strand
AAATACCCTCCAGTAGCAGATGCTTCTCTCTCACAGCAATCTGCCTGACTGTTTTCCCTGCCTTGCCTATACCCGTAAACAATAAATGAAGAGTGCTGAGCCTTTATTTAATGCACACGGAAAGTTGTGGCAGCACAACAGTTTGGAAGCCAAGCTATTCAAATACTGCAAGTGGAAGGCTGCCTGCATACCATCAATAACAAAGCAAACAAGATGAGGGGGCCTTCAGCTGTCATTTCTGGCTTTTCAGGGATGCTAAGAATTTATTGTCATCATACTCTGAAATTTCTAATAAATGGAGAAGAAGCAAGACATGTACGTCTCAAAGTTTCATAAGGATATCTACAAGTTTGCAGGGAACCATCAAACTTCCAGTTGTCTTGTGTTTTTCACGCAGGGCACGTGGGTACATAGTTTACCAGTGGAGTTGGCAGTGCTGGGTTAATGACTGGATTTCAGGATCTTGCAGGTCTTTTCTTACCTCAATTATTCTATGATTCTATATGTAAACTCTATGTTTGAAAGCTATCTCTAGAAACAGTGATTGAGTTGCAAAGTACCTGAGAGAACTGAAAACAATACCCTAGCATAACTCCTGCCTGAGGAAAAGCATCTCTGTGCCAAAGTTTCACGAGTTCTTTCCATCACTTTTTGAATTTTGCAGCAAATTTCCTCTCATTTATGAGAGTAAAAATAATAATTTTGAAAGTGTGTAAGTGACAATATCTGCATTATGCATCAAAAGCATGATGAATCATTTCTCCTAGTGCAACTCAGCAACCCCTTGTTCCTGCAATGCTAGTTTTCTCCTAAGCAAAAGTGCTAATTTTATGGCACGTGTATGGGTGTCAATGGAGATCACAAACAGAAATCTCAGGCAAATTTAAAAAGACTGGATTTTTATGCCATCATTGAATATGAGTTTCTTTCAATGCAAAGGTAAATAGATAGGCATTCGAAATACTGTGGTGTTCATTCAAAATACAAAGACATCCATGTGTACAAAAGACAAGGCAGCTATTCTTATCAGCTTTCCATTGAAAAAGGAATGACCGAAGTAAACACTCAGAATGAAACAATGACTAATAGCGTCAAACTGCCTAGGCTATTGTATGGGCTTTGGCACTCCCCTTGAGGATTGCCAGTCCACTCGCTCTTAAGAAACAGCACAGAAATAAGGAAATACCTGTCAGAGACCATCCCCAGGATACCCACATTGCATACTGTACTCATGGATGAGTTTCAGAGCAACAAAATGTGCCCAGCATCATTAATTAGGCGAATTATGTCATTCCAAAATGGGCCTCCCTCCCTCCACAGCCACCATTCTTATGACAAGTTGGCATGACACAGAAGAGTAGTGTAATGTATGAGCATACGGAAGGATTTATTTCTTTAGCTTGGAAAATGGCACTACCCTTGAGGCCACACCTGTGCTATGTGCTCTGTACATAGTTATCTCTGAGCTGGCTTTACACTAGTGGCAACTTGGAACTCACTCCAGGTTTATTGCTTTATGTTGATTTTCTTGGGCGGATTTTACCGCTTGTGCTGGGTGCTGCTAGCCATATCTGAGGCATTTGCTTTAAAACCATCTTAAGCACATTCAACTATCAAACTCCTTTCTGGTTTTGGCTTCCCAAACCCAAACACGTGCAACAGTATTTTGTCTCTTGTAAGGCTGTAGGCAGGTGAGGTTTTTCAAAGTTTACATGTGGGTTTATCTATCTAATCTATCTATTTATTTTTCAACACTACTCCTTTCTTAACTTAATCTAATTTTAGGAGAAAAGAAAGGAAAAAAAAAAGAATATAGAAGAAACTAAATTTGCCACCCAACAAAATATAAAAATAGCTAGGATGTCTGCTCAAAACCTATCTCACATCCTTGGCATTCAATCTTACACCAGGTTAAGGAGTGAGACATGAAGCTCTTGAGGTAAAGCACATCCAGTCATTTAAATTTTCTTGATGTGATGCTTTCTTTATAGTGCCAGTTTGTAAAAAGCAAGGGAGAAGAAGTGCTTCTTGTAACTGCCATGATCCTGCATTTTATTTGCCTGTGGTGTGTTCCATCGGTGTCACGGATGAGGGGAGTGTGTGTGTGTATGTTGCAGGTTTACTTTCTTGAGGATGAAAGGCACAGTTCTCACAGCATTTCTCATCTCACAGCTCTCTTATCACCTGACAAACCTGTGTCCTTGGCATTCACACAGTTCCTGAAACATGCAAATCTTTTTCTCTCACATTTTTAAGTTGGAGGGTAATTACAATGTCTAAGTGTAAACAAAGGTGCGGATTAGCAGGGATATCTGTGGCAGCAAAGTCACACATGCAGATTGTGTGGGTTGAAAAGGACCCTGTGGTAGGTATTTAGAATTTTCTCAGGCTATATCACTGTCTCACTTTTTCAAACAATCTCACCTGGACTAGTTTTGCTCTTGAGGCCATTAAGACCGACTGTCAGGGGGCTCCAGAATGCACCACTTTGCCCATAGGAATGTACAGGTTATTCCACACAGAAAGGTATGGACCAGTGCTAGAGATTAAAAATTGATAAAGCTTGTGATTTTTTAAAGTGTCAGGCTTAGATGCATACACCCACAGACATGGTTGGTGGCAGAAAAAGTAGTGGTGGGAACAGATGGAGCAGTGTCCATTTTCCCTTGCAAGAAGAGGAACCCTCATCTTTACTCACAGCTTCTGGTGATAACAGGGTCTGTGGCATCTCAAGTTTCACCTCGTACTCATTATCATAGATACACAGTTTGTTTATGTCTAACAGAAACAAAAGCATTCCCTGGCATGTTTTAAAGTTGGTATGAAGTTACTGCACACATGCTCAGGAAAAGCAACAACACTAACACTAATACACATTGACATAGTGGATTATTGCCAAAAATATGTCACTGCAGGCAGGCAGGCAGAGCTCATTTGTGCAGAAAGGTGTACAGCTAGTTTGAACCTGAATGCAAGCTATTGCACAGAAGGAGAAAGAGTAAAAATATTTAGGTTCTTTTTTTTTTTTTTTTTTTTTTTTAATTGAGTCCACAGTTGTTTGCTGTTGATATTAATAAGGGTCCAAGTCCCATCTCTCACAGTTACTCATTGTGCCTTATACAGAATAGGTGTGAAATCGGGGATGGTACCAAACATTCCAAAGGGAGCACATCTCAACTCTCAGCCTCGCAATGTTTGGACGATGGTCTCCCTCAGTTTTAATTTATTTCACAGCAGTGGCCTTCATGAAACCCGCATTCTGGGATAAGAAAGAGGAGCATCCACGTAGGTTGAAGCAGATGTGAGAGCCGGCTGTCTCTGCCCGCAGCTGACGTGTTTGCGTGCAGAGCCGCTGCTGCTCAGGCAGCGTTTGTCCACTCTTAGCGAACTGCTGCCGCCAGTGGGCTGCGGTTTGCATCGACACACACCAACAATGCCACACGCCCGAAATGCTTGTCATAGTAGCCAAAATATTCCAAGAATCCAGGTCTAAAATCAAGCCATGCCTGAACAGGACAGCTGGAGGGAGACGTTTACTACATGGAAGGTTTCATTTCTTTCTCAGCAATACACACTCAGCATAGATGTTAATTCTATTCACTTAGACACACCCTCAAGTTCCCTAAGGGATCATTTTCCCACAATAAACTTTACACTCACTGCATTTGCTAGTGTTAGTCCTGCCTGTGCTTAGTCCTAACACTGGTTATTTGGAGGGAATGCAATTGTATATGTATAAACTGTATGGTTCAGATTTTACTGGACATTGCCACAGGTTGAACATCAGTATTCAAGAAAACACAGGCTTCAGACACTGAAGGTCAGCTTTAGCAGAAAAGATTCACATGTGCCCTGAAACAGGCACATAATCTACTTTGAGCACCCATGGCTTTGCTCCAAGTTTATCAAAGATCTAGAAATTACATCACTCCAGAATGCCTTAATGTTTGATCAGACCATGACTAACACACAGCAGAACCCTGACTCCCCAAAAATATGTTTGTTTCCACCATTTCTGTGAGAATATGGCCGGAAATGGCAGTGATGATAATCCTTATATATATGTACCTACAGCATATATGTGTATATATACATGTGTGTATATATATGTATGTATGTATATGTATAATATGTAATATATATAGTACTAAATACAATATATCATACACATTATGTATATATGTACTGTAATACAGAACACAGAATATGGAATATGTCATACATATACAACATAAAAATACAGCATAATATATATAGTATATTTTAATGTAATATGATAATGTAATATATATATAATATTAAATTACAAGATCCTATATTGACTCAATGTTTTTAGTTATATTTCTTAACCTGGGGGTCATTCACATTAACATTTTTTACCTTGCTGGAAAATATCCTACTCAGGTAGTAAGAGTTAATGTTGCACATCCAGTTCGCACACCACTAAAATGAAAGCAAAGCAGCAAGGCAATGGAGAATCTTTCCTTTTTGAATGTGTTACTGACATGGGTAAAATTATTTAAGAGGAAATAATTCAGGCTCTTCAGCCAAAATGGATTTACTGAAAAGCTTCATCATCCTGGAGCATCCCACCCCTCCTTAGCATTGAGGGTAGCAGTATGTACAGCACAGCCCAAGTCTCCCATTTGGATCCCAGGAGCATCCATCCAGCCACACAATTTCACCCATTAAAAAGTGATACTGAATTTAAACATAGCTCTGCTGTGGGTTCATGCACAAAATTGTTTTCACATGCAGCTTACAACTGTCACCATCTTTGCTATGAAGTTGAAAAATCTCAAATTTGCTTTAAATTCTTCGAAAGAGTGAGGGACTAGGACTCCGTAAATGTGGGCTGGTTTCATTGCTGAGTGAGTAATGAATTACAGTGGTCTAAAGAGACTCTCTCCTGCTGATCTTGGGGCAGAGTAACAGCAAGAACTTCATTTATCAATTGCTGGTGAGCAAAACAACTGTTCCAGTTGCTGCAGTGAGTTTAAACCCATATTTTTGTTCTGTGTTTGCAACTCCAACACACTGCCATGAGGAAGGCTCTCATCATTAAGGGAGTACTAATAATTAGGTAGTATGCTTTTTTTCCTAAAGTTCATTAATATGAGGAATCTAAAATTATATCTCCTCTCCCAGAGTAATACAAGGTTATAAGAAAAATAGAAACGCAACTCTGTTGATAGCAGGAGGGTGATAATTAGTAGTCTGTCTCAATTAATGAAGTAGAATACTTAAACAAGAAATAAAAGAGTCTGTTGGTGTTTGTTCAAACATCTTTCTTGAGCTCACACCACTAGGCACAATTGCTTCACCATCCTCATCCATCTGCAGCATATGGGCTTCCAGCTCCATGATTATATGCTCCATAAATTACTTGCTTTGGATTTGCTGACTTTGCCAATAGCTGCTGTTTACACTGTATTTGGAATATAAGACAATTTATTTTGAAGATGAAACAAAGATTTTGAAGACTGGTTTTGTCCATTTTTTAAAGTTAAAATCAACAGAGGCAAAGAGGAAACCCTACAACTTATGGTGTTTTTCCTTCTTGAGGGAAGAGAGGACTAGCAAGAAGTATGAAGTGAGTTAGTCAAGGGGAAATGCTGAGGCTTCTCAGTTTCCTGTTCTTAGTAAGAATGAGGGACCCAGTGATGAACAACCTGCAGTCAGAGAGATGAGCACTTACTTGTTTTCAATTTAATTTTCAATATTTTAAGTCAGTAAGTCACCTCAAAAGTTTTAAAGAAGCAGATCTGATAGGAATCCACATAATCTCATTACAGTCAACAGCTAGGCAAGGACTTTGGTGGGTAGACTGCACTGCATATGTTTTATTTAATTAAACATTTGTATGGCTTCACTAGCTGAACTGTAATTGGAGTTTTAACATAGGCTTAGGAAATATTCTATGATGTGTTAATATTGCTTCTGGAAAATATTAAGATGATGCTTCCTAAGACATTAGAATGCAAGGCCTAGAAGAAAAGAGATTAAACAAGAATAGGTAACTGCTTTATTAAAAAAACCCCAAACTTATGGGAAACATATTTTATGGGGACTTTGAATTTGGATAGTGGGGAAAAAATAGTGCCATAGATTAGAAACAGGAGGGAAAATAGGCTGGAGATAAATATTCATGTCTGAGTACAGTAAGTGATCAATATGGCAGAGTTGCAAGGACCCATGCAAAGACTGTGACATGGATGCTTCTGCATCCATTATTGGTGTGAGAATCCTACTGTGCATTGGAGTGAGGCATGAGGCTTTATACTCCTTCAGGAGAACAGACTGTAACTGGGCATTTGTTTCATGTCACTCTTCACGAGCTTTACCAAACTCTTCTCCTTGATACCTAGTGGGAATTCACATTGTTAATTTTTAGTTGTATGAAAAATCTTTTTACCAGCAGCAGATGCATGGAGTTTCACTCTCACTGGAGATCTGCTTTTGTCACGAGGGCAAGTGATAAACAGAATTCCAGTTATTCTTTCTCCTCATATGACACATATGCCATCCATAACCTTTATTAAATCTTCATCAGGATGCTTTTTATTGTCTTCTTTTGCAAGTAACCAGTGCAGCCCAACCAAGTTCCCTCGAGATGGATATTTGTCATGGCTTTTGAGACTGTTTTCTAGGCAGAGACCAGAGAAAAGTATGGTGACCACGATTCAGTCACACCCATGGTACAATCTTGCTTGTCTAGCCAGAGTGATATGATTGCTATTGAATGCTTAGGCAGTTGTCCCAGATGAGAACAAACTAATCATTCATTTAATGGCTTGATGAAGTTTTCAGACTTACTGATTGCTTTTGTATTACTCCTTGGCTCCTGGGTATTATTTATCTTTTTAGACTGTAACAGAGCAGAGTTTCTGAATGAGATGGAAAATGGCAGCAAGTGGTCTTTATTGCAATTCAAACCAGTCCTTCTTCCTTATGTGCATCTGCATCTGCTTTTCACCAGCTCTACAATCATGATTTTAATAGTAATGCCTAGCAAACAAGACACAATAAGGGAGAAAATAAATAATACCATGAAACAGAGAGTTGGTGTTTGCAGGGGCTACTGTTTTGCTGAGGTAAGGCCGAGTGGAGCTGTGCATGAGTTGTATTAATGCATTTATGGATGGATTGCTCAAAATGAGCTATCCTATGCCATTACACTTTGGGGAATTTTTTAGAGCTCAGCAGTTTGATTATCCTTTGCCTTTAATAACTGAAAATAGACACAGACAAAGAAGTCACATATGGGACTGCTCTTTTTATTTCAGTTATTGAATCTTTCGAATATCCAAAGTCCCTTTTGATTCAGGGAAGATAACATAGAAAGTCAGCTGCCATAAAAAGTCATTTATGCTTATTAATCTGGGCAGTTGCCCATCTGCCCCCAGCATCCACAGTAACTCACCTAGAATTTAAAACCTTAAAAGAGTCCATTATTTCTTCTGCACCAGCTAAGACATGCTATGGATATTACCTGAATTAATATTTTATTGGCATTTGTCTTTGTCCTGTGGCTTGGTGCCATAATAGGTTAATTTGGTGGCCACCCCCTACTATCCATCCCCAGAATATAAGGAGGGCTGAGGGTGTGTGATATCAGCTGAGATGGGGACACCAGAGACTTACTTTTGATACTTCTAGTCAAAGCTGTCTCAGAGGGAGAAAGCTACTATTTTCAATTAATGGGCAAAGGAGAGGAATGAAAGATTAAGGAGGGATTTGGTAATGGAGAAAGAATGAAGTAAAGAGTGAGACTGATCAGTCTACCTCAGAGAAGTGATTATTTTCTGACACAAAGTTTTGACCTAAGCTTTTTTGGGGGGCAAGATTTCAAGACACTGTAAAATGACTTTGTATATATATAAATGGGTATTTGGGATAATTCTTCTTTCAGCATCTTAAATACATTATATAAATCTGCCACTTTTCAAATGATGTATTAAAGTACTCATGTGCTTGCATAATATCAGTATTCCTCTGAGATTTTACAAATACATCATCAGCATTAGATGGATGAAATCCAGCCTGCTGTAATCCAGATGCCCAACATTGGCAATGCTTCACTGAACATTTCAGTATGCAGCCTGGAGAGCAGAGGAAAGAGCCAATTTTACCTTAATGTTGCTACCATACTTGTCCTGAAGCC
Organism: Brachypodius melanocephalos; assembly: GCA_013398615.1. NCBI lineage: Eukaryota > Metazoa > Chordata > Aves > Passeriformes > Pycnonotidae > Brachypodius > Brachypodius melanocephalos. Next base: position 65,852,381 of record VZSR01003803.1, on the reverse strand, counting down.
TACAATGGGAGCTCAGGGAGCTGCAGGGGAAGATGCAGTCTGCTTGTAATTGTGTTTCATGGATTTGGTTAGATTAGGGAGGGTCCAGAGGCATCTCCCAGAGGTGGTGCCTTCCACAGGTGCTTAGGGGGAAGCTGAACCCCTCTGTCCTCCACTTGTGATGTCCCCTGGCCCTTTGCAGAGCAGAGGTGCAGCATGTGCTAGTGCCTGCTCTTTGCAGTCTGGCATCAAAGATGAGGCAACCCCCAGGCAGATGCAGCTACTCAGACCCTACTGGGTTAAAATCTTTAAATACAGGGAGAGCATCTTGAGCCTCATCTCTCATTCAGACCATGGTGGGCTGAAAACATTGCACAAGCATGAGTGCACGGGGCATGTCTTGAAAACATTTGGTATGGGACAAGGGGCAAGAAGGGGCATGGCTTGAAATCACAGGATATCCCATTCCCCAGACAATTGCTGCACCTCCTAGGATTTGTCTCAGGTCTTATTTCCTACCACTCCCTCATCTACTTGGTGATGTCCATCTGCCTTAATATGGGGTGAGACATACTAAGTATCCACAATCGTGAAATAAAAATTTCTGTGCAAATGAGTGGCTAAAAAGTTTTATAAGTTTTAGTTTTATAAGCCTTCCTATGAAATTTTAAGAAAAAATGAGAAAATACCTTACACCTTTGGGTGCCAAAATGTAAACTCTGTGAGGATTTAATCACACTAGTTTAGATAGATGAAGACAGGAGTGGCATTCAAGCTAAGGGAAGATTGACTTAGGCAGTGAGGTTGAATCATTCTGATGAAATTTGACAAGATATTTATGGAACAAATAAAAGTAATAACTTTGGGAGTTCTTTAAAGATTGTGGAAGAGACAAGGGAGATCTCTGAAAAGCTGTAAGGGTCAAAGTCTACACTCATTCTTAAATGGTGGAATACAGAAACACAGTGTTATAATACACTTAACAGCCTAATTTCAAGCCTCAGAAAAAAAAGATTAAATACTCAGAAGAAAACATGATGATAAAGAACTGCCAACAAGGATCAAGTCAATCCAATTTCTTTCTTTGGATAATGGGAAATCAGTAAGTGTAAAATATCCTGACTCTCCTAGGGCCCAGGTTCTTGTAACCAAACTGAGAAAATACAGCCAGGATGGGAAACCTAAAAAATATGTCCACTAAAAGTAAGAATCAGCAATCAGTCCTCCATCAAGGTGAGAGGTGTTTTGAGAGAGGGATTTTTATGAGCAGCCTGACAAACACAGTCTTTTTCAAAAAAAAATGGAAGTGACTTGGAAAACTTAGTCTCCCTTACAGAAAAGATGGACACTCCCTGATTACCCTGACTGCTGCTGAAAGCATCGCAGAGGATGCGAGTCATCCTGCCTAAAATCAGTCTGCAGCAATAGCACAGACTCTCCCCACAATCAGTGCAGCAGTCTTAGATGATTCAGCCAATCCAAGGATAGAGGTTGAGGAAATGAATCACTCTCCAGTTTCCTCTCACTGCCACCCCACTGACCACAGGAGAGTGTAGAAGGACTGCCTCACAATAGTCACTTAACTTTTAGATAGCTAATATTAGGTGAGACCTGTAGTCCTTTAGTAGTAACCAGTGAACAACCCAGACTCACAGAGATATTTGAGTACTTAACTCCCTTTAAAGCCAACATTGAGCAGATCTTACAACTTAACCTTGGATCTGCTGACTGAGTGAGGAGGTTCCCACAAAGAAATAGGTTTTATGGGGATCTTAAGATTCTTGCCTGTTCCTGCATTTTTCAGGCAAATCACTGGGCTCTTTAAGGATTCCTAAACTTAGGGTGTAGGCCTGGGCCACCCTTCGTGCCATATTACTGAGGGGAAAGGATCGCAGTTTGCACAAAGAAATCAATGGAGCTAAAGTCGATTGCTGCCGAGGTATCCTCTTCCCACACTGGTCACAATGATATTGATGGAAGACTTTCTAGTGAAATAAAGACCTAACAATTGTATCTTAATGTAAAGAAACCTTAGATGGAAATGTTTCTCTATGTTTTATACTTGGCCCTATGCAGACATTCTGGAGGGATAGTGGCTTCCAAAATATTGACAATCCTGCTATTGAAGAATTATACGGATGATTCTCCTTTTGGCATGAAAAAGGGTGGAAGAACAGCAGAACTTTACGCCTTGAAAGCCAGGAGAGACACCTCTGCTACCCCGCCGGATTTGCCATGCAGCCTTTCAATGCTATATTCAATTTTCAAAGGTTTTCTTAAAAAAAAAAAAAAAAAAAAAAAAAATCTGTTACATCTCATCTCTGAGCCCAACCAAGCCTAAACCCACAGCATGCACCAAAGTGGAGTGTCTGGGTTGCTAAGGTATGGAATAAATCAAGTCCTTTAGCCCTTCATTAGAAGACATTGAGGTACCAGAGCATGTCCAGAGAAGGGCAACAGAGCTGGTGAAGGGTTTGGAGCACAGGTCTTATGAAGAGCAGCTGAGGGAGTTGGGTTTGTTCAGCCTGGAGAAAAAGAAGGTTGAGGAGGTACCTGATCACTCTGTACAACCACCTGACAGGAGGTTGCAGCCAGGTGGGAGGTGGTTTCTTCTCCCAAGTCACAAACAAGTCACACCATGGGAGGTTCAGAATGGATAATAAGAAAAAAATTCCTCACCAAATGCGTAATCAAGTACTGTAATGGGCTGCCCAGGGAAGTGGTTGATCCTGGAGATAGTGAAAGGAAGTGTAGATATGGCAATTAAGGAGCACGGCTTAGTGATGGATTTGGCTGTAGCGAGTTAATGGTTGGACTGGATGATCCTAGAGGTCTTTTCCAATGCAAATCTTTGACTCTATGATTCCTGCTGGTTGGCAGCACATCTGATCCCAGTGCACAGCTATACCCACCCCTCACTTTGTGAGCCCTTACAGCTCTGTGACCACAGCCCCCGGTCACTTCTCACTCTGCTCACGGCAGCTGGTTCCATCAAGGTACTTGTGTCCCACTGCACCATCACCCTGACACCACCAAGACCTTCAGTGAAGACAGAGGACAAGTCAGTGTTGGTGCAATGACCATGATTTTAGGCACAAGCAGCTTTCTGAATGGGCTTAAAGGACTGGCTTCTCCTCTCTGTTTGGATGGAGGTTGAACTCGCAGCATGTGCGAGGACCACTGAGACCAGGAGCAACATCACACAGCTGAGGTCCAAAGGTCAAACCAAGTTCCATCCCTCTATTTTTGAGAAAAAGCTTTCTGTGGTGTCTGTCCTGGCCCAAAATGCTCCAATATGTAAACCTGTTTGCTTCAGAATATAATTATCATATAATTTTCATAAGGTTAAAGGAACAAGAAGAAACTTACATCTTTATTAACAGATGCCTGTAATTAATCAAGCCAGATGCTTACATGTTTTATTCCCTAATCCATATTTTAAAGCTTACTCACAGCTTCTCATAGGACAATGCACTTTCTCCTGTGTATTTGGCAGAAGAATTTGAAACAATGAAGAAATGTGTTGTTCCATTACAAAATACTTAAACCCTATGTCCTGATAGAATATGAAGGCAAATGTCTAAACATATTCCTGTATTTTTTCAATCCAGCTGTAAGGGGAAATTGGTCTCTATCAGGCAGACAGCTTGCTGCTGAGAGATCCTTGAAAGGCTCCACATCCTGAGGGAAGCTGCATTTAAAATTAGCACACCTGCCTCGTGTGTCATCCAGGCAGATCCTGTTGCAGGAAAGAAATTAGATTAATAGGTTGGAAAACAGAAGTTAAATCTTTAATTTTGTCTTGTGAAGACAGAAAGTGATTCCTGGGGCAGGATATGGAGTGCATCATTTTGATGCAGTCCCCTCACACCAGTTTGAATATTGGCTGATATTTTGTAAGGTGTGGTGAACTTTGGAACCTAATTTTTTTTTGTTTTCTTTTAAAGCATATTGTTGTGTTCTTTAACATTTTGTGTAAATATTACAGGATCAATGGATATCTACTTCTATTGAAAGGAGTTTCTTTATATCTTGGAGTTCCATGAGGAAAAAAATAGTGCATGCTAGTTTACTATAGAGGTCACAAATGTCATGAAAAGCCAAAAGTTTCAATATAATAAACCACTATCATACCATGCAGTTTTATGACTGTAGATGTGCACATTCATGTGCGTATACTTGTGCGGTTTACTGCAAAATAAAATAACACAAAACAAAGCACAGCTTATCTTTTCTCATGGATGCCACTCTTTGCTTGATTCCTGTTCTTCTCCAAGCCTTCTCACACATTCCTAACTGTCCCTTTTTCTGTGCATACCTGCTAGATTCTTCCTCTGCCCACAGAAAAATTTCTAGCATGTCTGTCGCTGTTTATATAGTTGCCAGCACAAGTGTTCTTGCTTGGTTTTCTAACAATAGTAGATCAGTTTTGAAAGCACAGTGATGCTTAAAAATAATAACAAACTAAAAAATACCAAAGTATGACATACAAAGCACATGTACTTTTATTTCTTTCCATTTCTATGCAAAAATTCTTGCTTCTCTTTATTTTCCCTGCTTGCATGACCCCTTCAGAATGGCAGCAGCCAGCAGTGCTCTGCTGAATTCATTGTACATTCATTTGCCACCTCTGCATGACCTTGTCACACTGAGCTTCAAGCCACGCTGGCAGAGCTGACATTTAATGGCTCCCCACATCCGTTTTGAGAAAGAAACTGAAAGGGAAGTACAGAGTGCAAAAGAACTTTTTTTCCTTTCTTTCTCTTCTCTCCTTGGCCTCCCCTCCTTGCCTGTCCCCCTCCCCTTTTAGGAATGTCGTGCATACTAAGCCATGTAGCTCCTGGGTGGGGGGGCATGGTGGGGAGAGGGGAGAAGTGCTCTTAAAGATATGCTTGGGGTTTATTTTCCTTAAGCCAGCTGTTTAAATAGTTAGTCATTCAAAGTTAGTCACTCCAGGCTCCCTCTGTGCCACAGAGGGAAATGTGCACCTCCAAGAGCCAAAGACCCTAAGACTAAGGTAAGTGTCTGCAGCACTCAGACAAATCCTCTGTGGAAGTATCTGCTTCTCATTGTTGAGTATAACCTGAGCCAAATTTACTCATTAAAATTAAGGGAAGTGCACCCCCACATCAGTACACTGGGGAGAAATGCAGTCCTGCTCTGAAACAGGTGAAGGGCTGCCAGAAATAAGGTGGTTGATCTTTTGGTGAGAGCAGCTGATATTATTTGTGTCTTAACACCTTAAGTGGGGTGGTTATATGTGTTTTAGCAAGGTGCAGAAGTAGACATATGGTCCAAGCAGTATTCTTACTAAATTACAGAATGACAGGTTAAGTGGATGTGGAAAGCATTGCCGTAGTTGAGGGCGACTGTGGTTTTCTTCCATTTCCTTGACTGTATTTACTCATTCCATTTGCCTGAAGGATTGCTCCAGAGGTTTTAGGCTGCATATTTGAGCTATATACTGTGTTTGTTGAACTGACACCATAATTAATGGGTAACATTTGTTTTCAAAAGAAAATCTTTAGCTATTTTCCTTCCTCCAACGTTTCTTAAAAAAAGAGAAAAGTATTAATCTTGACACAAGTTGTCTGGGAAAACTAGAATGGCAATATGATGATGCTCTGGGTAAACAAGGGAAAATAAACTCCTCCAAGGAAGCGGGTGCATGTTTCAAAATAGCTAGAACAAAAAATAAAATAATAATAAAAAAATCTTTTTAAGGGAAGTCATCCTGGCAGTAATCTGCATATTAAGTATGACGTGATCTACAAAAGAACTTAGTAATTTGCTTGACTTTAAGCACATGGTTAGTCTCACTGTCTATTCACATGCTAAATGTAATACTTATGCACTTCATTAAACATAGATTTGATGCCAGAAAGTGTCACCGTAATTAGATTGTTACAGCTGTGCATATTTGAATCTTACAACATAATTTCCCTGATTAGCATGATCATTATTAAGAGCACCTTCTTTCAGAGAATGCAATTTTTTTTTTCTTTTTTTTTTTTTGTCTTTAGTTAAAAAACCAGCTTTTGCAGAGTGGGACAGTACCTTTTACGATGTCAATGATAATTCATGCTGCCATATTTTTAGGGAAACACCGCACTCTGCTGGTGAAAACTCTTCCTCCATCTTGTGGCACTCTGGAAAGGTCTTGGGAAAGAAAGATTCTGGTGAGCGGTTAATACTTTTTAACCAAGGACATGGATTGTCTGCAGCATCCTTATAAATGGAAAAATGGGAACAGGTATTTTTCCCTCTCTACTTCTTACTCTCTAAACAATAGCCAAAAGTATATAGATGTTCTGCAACCTTTCCTGCAGTAAAGAACATGTGACTATATGATAAGCACAGCTTGGCTGTCCATACTATTTACAGGGCTCAATAGAAAGTTCGGTGTCAGATCTAAACACTTTTTGCCATTCCCTGATGTAAATGCCACCAATTGAATTTCTGGTTAGAAACAGGAGCAGTCAGTAGGGCTCAGCCCCAAACCTACACTCCTAAAGTGAGTCCCTTGCCTCCACAGCCGTCCATCTTCACTACTTCTCTCATCATCTCTGTTTTCATCTCTCTAGTATCATCTCTATTTTCATCTCTCTAGTATCATCTCTCCCTCATCTCCATTTTCTGACTCCTGGCCGTTAGATGGCAATCGTGACTCTCCTCTGCTTCCCGCGTTCCTGTCCTCTGGTGGCCAAACTGCTCGTGTGCCCTCGCTCCTAAGAGAACCTTTTCTTGTTCCTCTCTGCCTTTCTCATCCGTAGCAGCAGTAGTTTTGCAGGGTCTGGTTGTTTAGCCTGGCAGTGGTTTACAGGGAAGAAAGGAATTGTTCAGAGTGACACTTCTGTTGTCTTGGCACATGAAATGTGCCCTCCAGCTGGAAGCAGCAGCATTCCCTTAACACTACCAGGAGCTCTCCTCTGTACAGTTTTCTTTCCAGTTTTCCACAATTGCTCCAAGTGGAATGCCTCTGGCTGACATTTTAGAGGCACTGGGTTCAGCTTTGTGGCTGGAAACTTAAAAAGTCGTGGGTAAATCTATTTATAGCCAAGATTTGGGTTAAAGTTGATAAATTATGCAAAGTCTTTTAGTTGAGAATCTCTGTCACCGCTCCCTTTTGGCAGGGATTTGAAGCTCGTCAGATGAATCACCCTGAGGCCAGTTGCTGACTTTCTCCATATTATAGCCCCTAAAGAAGTGTCCTGTTCCAGCAGAGACCGGTTTGTCTTTAGGCACAGCCTTTTCCGTCCCTTGCCTGTCTGTAGAGCTGCCTTCTGCAGAAGGTGCCCACCAGCATCTCCACTGAGGTGTGCACACACACCTGGCCAGCTGCACAAGCCCATACTCACAAATATCTCACTCAGGATCAGTAACTGCAGGCTTTGGGCACCTTCTGGGTCCGTGCTGAGGCATTGGTGGTTACCTGCCTCTCCAACATGTGCTTTTTCTCCTTCTCATGAAAGAAGAGCAGAGCTGCAGAGTGTGACCTGCCCACCAAAAGGGGAAGATAGGCAGGTCAGGTGAGGCTGGAAGTGGGAAAGGACCCTGTACCAGGGGAATGTGCTGGAGTTTGGTGAAAGGGAGTGGTTGAGCCTGGCAGGTGATGAAGAGGAACATTGCCCTGTGGCTCAGAAGCAATGCTGCCTGGCACAGCGAGCAAAGCTGAAACTGTAAAACCATTTCTAATTTTGGCATGTTCAAAATCCTGAAGGGTTAACCTCCACCTTCTAATTTGGTTCCCCTGTACTATTTCTAGCTGTGTACTTCTAGGCTCATGCTCTCAGGAAATTCGTCAGCTGTTACGTCATTTTTAGGGGGAATTTCCCTGACTGACTTCATGATTTGTTCTGATGGGTGTTTGTCACATTAAAACATAAGGAAAAGTAATGTTATCAGTTGCTAATATATTTAAGGACAATTATCTTTATAAGGTTTTGATTTGTTTTACACACTTTTGCCACTGTTAAAGGGTTTATGTTGAGATCTTAAACCCTGAAAGTCTATGCAGTTGTGGAGTATTTCTGGTCTTTAATGCCCTTAAATATACCTTTTTATTCTTCTGAGTGGCTGAGGGAGTGATGGAAAATTCACAAAGCAGATAGGTAATTACAACAGTCTTTCAAAGAGGGCAAAACTCTGTTTCTGAGGCAAGTAAAACACAAGGAAGGCAAGTCAGAAGTAGTTATATTTGCTAAATTGGTATTCTTGGGGTTTTTAACACGTGAAAATTATAAGTTGGACCAAAAATGGTGTTCTCATAAATCTCACTGTCTTTAGAAGTAGGTATGCATAATGTTAATGCAACATGGGAAGAGTGCCTTTACCCGGAAATAGAAAGATATTATTACTGTGGATGAGAAATCACAAACACACAGTTTTGTACATGAAAAAAACCTTCTGGAGGTTTCAAATCTTAACTTTTCCCAAGATGCTGTTCATAAAAAGGCTGCTGAAAAGCAAACACCAAAGCCAGTTTAGCTTTTTAGCAGAAAAGGTTGTATGAAAACTGCAAGTTATGGCACAGTAGCAGTAGAATACGCAGTACAGTTCTGGTTTTTGAGCCTAACATGACAATATAGGTGTGTCCAGAAAATGGATCTGCCTAGATCTTTCTATTACCTGTTTCATTACTTGGTTGCTATCAGGAATGGTTTTAGAAATAGATTTTCCATTTTTTAGTGTCACAAGATGACATTAGGTAACATGCATTATTGAACTGGCCTATAGCCATAATTAAAAACAAGAAATGAAAAGAATCAATCATGAGATGAGTTTTCCGCCAATCCCAGGAGCATGGATTTTGTGAAATGTCTTGCTCCATAAAGTGTGTCAGAAGGACAACATCCCCATTGGAGAGGGGACAAAATACTTTGAGAAAAACTATTACTGATGCTTAGCCTAATGACATCATGGAGAAAATCCTGTTCAAGGATCTCCAATCCAATCGTCCATTTTGATCAATAGTTAAGCAAAGATACACAACCATGTTGGTTTCAACTCATTTTACTCTAAATATCAACACTCAAAAAAGCTGAACATGAGATTTCTTTGCAGATTGCAAATGCACCCATAACTGCTGGGGAATTTTCTCTTTCTCCCAGCTGCCAGTAGTGACACCTCCCAGCAAACATTAGTCAGAAAGTTTCTGATTTCTCAAGCTTTCATTTAGTGTCACCAGAATTAAATACAGAAATCGTATGTAAATAGTAATACTTGGCCTATTTTTGCCACCTCTTTACTAGCAAGGAAACGAAAATAAAATATGAAACTACTCGTGGAAACTCCCCAAATCTGGAAGAGTTAATTTCTTTGTTGAAATGGGCTTTTTGTTAAAATGTAAATGGACAGTGAAAATAGATTTTGAAAATGCTGCAGTTTTGAAAAGTCCTTTTACTGGCAATATTTAGAAAAAAAGCCTTGATGTTGTACATGTGATACATGTGAAATTTTCAAAACTAGATAATTTCACATTCTGGAATCAAACAGAAATTTTATTTTAAAATCATTCATCAACTTTTTTACTAGAAGGTTTTTAAAAAATTGGATTGAAATTAAGTTAAATGATAAATTAGTTACTTTTTTATACCCAGATTCAGGATTTTACAAATTCTCTATTTTGGGGGGGAAATAATTATTTAATATTTCAGATTTTTTTTTCAAGGTAGAAGGCTGATTCTGCACTGCTTAAACTATAAGGGACAAAATAGCAGAGAAAGCACTTTATTATTCTCTTTTAAAAATTTTAAAGTGTTTTATAAATTCTTCAGTTCCAATGGCTTTCCATGTACGAGAAAAGTTTTGAAAAAGTGGATTTAGTGCCTTATTTAATCACTCAGAAATCATTCAAAATTCCTGTCCCATCTTAATTTAATCTTCTCTGTGTGGGCTGCTTTACATTTTTTGAGGAAGCCTTCGGAAAGTAGGAAACTGAAAATCTCTTTCTTTACGCCTGGTTTGGGAATGAACCACAGATGATGGAGATGAAAGGGCAGCACCTCAGATAATTCAAGGATCTGAAGGAGGCAGCAAGGTGGCTGCAGGAATATTCACTCCCTGGTTTTGAGATCAAGGGTAGCTGCCCAGATTCTCAGGCTCCCCTTACACTCAGGGGAGATGGTCACGCTCCCAAACATAGGGTCTGGAGTTCTGGGAAACTTGTCTCTCACTGTAGAGGAGCCAACACAGCCAACATAAGCCTTTACAATGCCACGAGACAACATTTTCTGCTTCTGAAAGAGAGATTGATAATTATTCTAATTAGCACAAAACTAAAGTCCTGGAAGATTAGCAGTTTAGCAGCAGCCTCTGTTATATGCATTATTTAATTTAAATCATCTCCAAAAGCACATGCCCATAAATGTGTCCCAGCTAATCTACTTGTTCCATTGCAATTTCAGGCAGATTTTCCACTAGGTTCAAGGAAGACAGGGACAAAAAAAGCTGATTTCATATAGAAAAGATTTTTTTCCTTAAATTAATCTTTGAAGTCCATAAGACTCTCATCAAGACATGGACAAAAAAGAGAGAAGGATTATTTTTATGAATACTAATATCTTTGGGGTAGACTGAATGTCTCCCTTAAGAGAAAATTTGTATTCTTCTAACACAATTAATGTTCTAAGAAGCAAACCCATATCTGCTAAGGAAGCCCCTAAGTGCCTTCCTGTGTGCTTCCTCTGTGTTTCTTTTCTATAATTAAATAGCTTTATTTCAATCACTTTAAATAAATTGTATTTAGCTTTTGATATGAGTTATGAAAACTCTGGACTTCCACCACTGCTTTTGTGCCTGTGGGGAATTAAATACGAGAAAGTATAAATCCAGTTTCCATAAGACAGGAGTATGTACTGAAAGATGAACAAGTGGTTGAGTGCTTTGGGGAACAATGAATTATTTGAACTGTAAGAAATTATTTCAAAACGAACAATGAAATAGTAAGAATAAATTAATTGAATGCTAGCAAAGACAAAAAGCACTTAGCAATTCTCCTGGAAAGAGAGATCATAACTATTTAAGCTGTTTAAATCGGTAACATTTTTTCCAAAAAAATCATCTGTATAACATTTATGAATGGAAACTCCAAGTTATATAATACTATCACACTTCTCATAAAATCAGGCCAAAGCTTTATAGATTCTGACTCTTCCAAACCTCTGTAGTCTTTGTGGAACAAATTTCCAGTGAAATTACAGCCGCCTTCACTGGTCAGGTGATTTCTCCACACTGATAAAACATGTTCTAAGGCAAAGGCTGATTTTTCTTCCATCATTCACTGAAGTCTGTATGAAATCTGCTCTACAGCTTTGGTTTTCTGTGTACCCTGCTGTTTCTAGACTGCCAGAAAAGACCTTTAGTCTTTCCCACTTCCCAGGCCCTTCCTTCCAGGCATGGCTGGACCCACATTCCTCCAGGCCAAATTGAAGCTTGGTGCTTTCCCTGTTAGTCACTCTTGGCTCTTGGTTGTTGTCCTGGTTTTGGGCAATCTGTGCATTGTAGGGAGTGTTTTTATGACCATCGATGCAGAGCTGGGGAATTTGTCAGGCAGGGTTCTTGTAGCAGTCAAAATAATAAAAGAAGAGAAGAAGCAACACAGAGCTGAAACCCCATTTGGGAGCACAGGTCTGTGTTCAGTGTGCTCTAAGCTGCCTAATGTTCTGGTATTGCATAGATGAGATTCGTTTCCAGTCATGGGATGTTTACATTAACATTTTCATTTCCCTATAGAGAAATCAGGAATTGCAGAGTCACAAGGATTCCCTTTATAGCCCAGTTGCATTAAGTAAGTTTACTTATTAGACAGGAAGGTTGTTTGCTTTATGTGATGAAAGTGGTTGTAAAAACAGAAATTAGTCATGGCTCACAAAAAAGGTCTATCAGAAACCTGGGATAAGTTCTTACATTGCAGTAAAAATACCTGAAAGACAGAAATGCTGTTGTCAGGATGATTACACATATATTTTAGTAATATAAATTATGTATACTATCATTATATGACTTTTTTTTTTTGTTATACCTAAAATTTTGCTTTTCACCTTAGATGTTTTATTTGAGGGTTTAAGTTTGTGTTTTCCAATCAAAAAGCACAGTAGTTTACCGTTTATAAATAGTTTGGATAAATGCTGTGGACAATCAAGAAATTTCTGATGGAGAATATTATGAAGTTCTTTGTGGCATATGTCAAAATACCCCAAAATACAAAGATATCTTAATCAATCTATATAACTTCTATTGCCATCTTTCCATAAGTAGCTGAGGTGGTTTCCATTAAACTCTAGCTTTTGTAGAGAGCTTTTGACTATAATAGTCTCTGTGAGTGTAAAATACCAGGGAATCTGATGAGTGACTGAGGCTGAAATGAACCACTGAGGTCATGTAATAAATCCCCTTTGCTCAAAACAGTATCAAGGCAGGTTGCTCAGGATTGTGTTGAGTTAGGTTTTGAATATCTCCAAGGATAGATGTTGCAGACTCTGCAACATCTCTGGGCAAACCATTTCACACTTGGATTTTTCTTTTGAAGACAAGAGTTCTGCTTTCTGCAGAATACTGTCCTCAGGATCCTGATCCTCACCATCTCATGGTCATGGCAACCATGGTTGCCCCTGACCTTCACATCCTTGACCAGTTCTTCCTTTTTTGTAATTGTATAGCACTTCAGAGACACATCTACTTTTGATTTCCAAGAAGGGTGTGAGAGCTTCCACCATCGTTCTTGGCACCTCATTATTCATGTGCATACAGTTAAGGTAGACCTTTCTAAATCTTAAACCCTGATTTGTTTTTTTCAAGTTCTTCAATAAAAAAAGACAGAGCTTTTTTCACTAAGGTCCAATGCTCCTAAAGTGGGTGATTCATGAAAAGCATTATGAAACAAAGTCCCCTATATCTAGAAATAGTTCAGATAAGTTGGAAGATAAAACTGATACCATTCAGAACCTGGTTAATGCTATTAAAAGACAAATTCCAACATAATATCCTCTAAACACCTTCAAATCTCTGTGAGTGAAAAAAAACCCTCAAAAAACAACAAAAAAAAAAAAACTCAAAAAACCAAAAAAAAAAAAAAACCAAACCAAAACAAAACAAAACAAAAAAAAAACCCCACTGCTTGAACTTTGAAGGGTTTATCAAAGATGTTGCACTGAATTTTTAGCAAATATATGTAATTGCTGGACTTATCTTCTAGCAAGGGCATATTATTTACTCCAGGCCTGTATCAGGTTTTGACTGATTCCCTACTAATAACACTGTTGTCACTACCCTGTGATAAAGGTGATATTCTGCTGCCAGACAAAGAAATTGTGCTTAACTTAGTGAAAGATTGAAATTAACTTGTGTGATAAATAAAACCCCAAAATTGCAGTTAGGAAGCTTTTGCAGATTTGTGAAAGGCTTAAGATGTTCATCATGAAGTCCTTGAGCATCAAACCTCCTCACTACAATTGCTGGAGGGAAGCAGGTTGCAGGAGGAGCTGTATGTGCTTATGCTCCTGAGTGTGCATTTTGCTTCTGTGATTAAAAGATGAGTCTAGAAGCTATAAATAACATGGAATAAAAGCTCACCCCAGGCCATAACCTTTTGTTGAGTAGCTGAATTCAAGAATAGCAAGTTTTAGACAAAAATCCAGCTGGTAGGTTTAATTGGAGTGAGGCTTCCACATTGGTTATGTCCTGGGAATCAGCAAGAAAAGGGCAGGGTTTGGACAGCAGCACCCTCACCCTGACCTCCACAACAGACCCCGCATTGCTCAGGGAGTGGCTGGACCCGTGGCTGTAAGGTGTAGAAGGAATACTGCTCCATGAAGAAAGGGTTGGGATTTTAGAGGAATTTGTTTGTTTTGAGGGACATTGAAGTTTTTAGTTCCTTTTGTTCAGGGATTATTGTAAAGCTGATTCTCCTTCAAATACTTCTGCCACTGTGAAAGTGCTGAAAGAAATGTTGCTGATGGAAAATGTGCAATTATTTCTCAAATACAGAATAGTTGAAGGAAATGGAAACCCAGCTGGTACTTTACATAAATGGTTTTCATCAGCCAGCAATTCCCTAGGATTTGCAAAGCTAGCAAAAGATTCATCTCCAGTTTTCACCATTTTCTTGCATAAATCATAGGAATTTCAATTACCTTTGGTTAGTGGTTCCTGTGATTCATTTTCATCAGCTTGTTCAGGCCCTGAAAATAATCTTCTAAGAGTTTTTTCTTGCAGTTGTCTGAGAGTTTCAGTTCAATTGCATCTCCATGTATTCTCCTTTCAGGTGGTGTATTCTACAGCCAAGAATGACAGAGGAATTGTTCATTACAATGGTAAGTGGCAGCATTTGGATACCTGGATTCAGCCAGAATTGTGGAAATATCAAAGTGCAATTAATAACAGACTTGTGATTGAGGCATTCATGTTTCTTTTTTTTTTTTTTTTTTTAAAAAGTGACTTTCTCTGTTAAAAAATACTTAGAACTAGCTTAAAAAAAATTCTTAACATAAATACACAGATTCATGGACTGGTTTTTTTAATATACATTAATATACCTTGGTTTTGCTATTAAAAAAGAAAAACATTTAAAAAGAGAGGCTAGCAATTAAATTTGAATTCATGGAGAGATTGTGCACATCAAGGATTGTGAAGTTCATCTGGATTTTCATTGCTTTTGTAGAGAAATTAGATGCCTCTCTAAATAATACCAACAGCATAGACAAGAAAGACTACTTAACAGAAAAAGGGTGTATTGTTTATAGTAGATGAAAATGCTAGAAATCTTTCTAAAAGGGAGATCAGACTTTTGTTATTTTAGTATACTTGCATGTGGGAGTGTGTTTGTACTCCAAAGACAAGTGAAGACAGGAAGAAGGCTCACACTGAGTGTGAGAGATCAAGCGTGCAGCACTAGCACTCAGGCATCTTTATTTCTTTTTGTCAGCTTTGTCCTTTTCCTTTTTATTTTTGGAAGGAAAGTTAAGTATCATAGAAAGAGAGATATATCAGTCTCAAAACTACAATAATATTTTGAAGAGCAATAATATTTATCAGTAAAAAATATAAGGAAAGACAAAACAAAAAAAATAAGGACATTGTTATGTAAAATAATACAAGTATATGATTAGAAAAAAAATAATATAATGTTGTAGACAATATTCAGATATATAAACATACAAAGAAGATGAGAAAAAGGGAAGAATGTAGAGGAAAGAGGTGAAAGAACTATAGGTGAAAGGTTGATATTAAAATTCTGATTAAGTAGTAATATGATAGTTGTTTAACCAGTATGACAACAGAAAACATTGTTCTCTACAACTAAAATGCAATAAAACTTGAGTTATTTAAATACCAAGCACAACAA
Source organism: Brachypodius melanocephalos (assembly GCA_013398615.1). Classification (NCBI taxonomy): domain Eukaryota; kingdom Metazoa; phylum Chordata; class Aves; order Passeriformes; family Pycnonotidae; genus Brachypodius; species Brachypodius melanocephalos. The sequence continues at coordinate 65,837,059 of VZSR01003803.1, read as the reverse complement.
AACATACAAATATATTTAATAAAATATTAATATATTAATGTATTAGTATTGTATATTTATATGTTGACATCATAATAGTCTAGAAAAAAGCTGAAAAAAACAGGTTTTCTGGCACCCCATAGTACTTCATTAGAATGCACAGTTGTCCAAACAAATATACTTTTAAGAGGCATTGGAAAGTTCTTATTTTTCATCACTGCAGACTTCATAAGGAAATCCCAGCTTGTATAATACTAAAAAGAAGTGGTGGGGTTTTTTTTGGGGGGGGTTGTTTGGTTGGTTTTTTGTTTGTTTGTTTGTTTTGTCTTTTGTTTTTTTGTTGTTG
>VZSR01003803.1:65817783-65830285 GCA_013398615.1 Brachypodius melanocephalos | reverse complement strand
TTGGAGCCTCTCACTTGTTTTGCTTTCAAACTACAACAGCATATTAGGGGCTTATTGCCCTAAAAATGTAGCATGTCTAATCTGAGGAATGATGTCTATCTGCTGGACATAAATTGCTGAAGAAGAGCAGTAATTAAGGTATTGTCTCCAGTGGAATATTTTAAGCTTTACCTTAAATTACCTTACATTCCTTTGTTTTCAAGGACATGGTATTTTATTTAGGTGAACTGGACATCAGTCACTAATAGCTTGTTAGAACTTGTTCCAAGTGTTTAAGAAAGTACAAAACCTTCTGGAACTGTAGGTACCAAATGACTTCAACATCATGTTACCTGCTTTGATGGAAACTGAAATTATTTTGTGACAGTTGTTCACACCATGATTAGAAACAACTGAAATATTGGCATACCTTCTGAGTCCTTGGGTTTGTCCAGATTGAAATCAGAAATTTTAAAAGTCTGAGTGATAGACTTCATCAGATCACACCTCATATTCAGCATAATAAACATAAAAAATTCAAATATTTTAATTTTGTTCAAGAGATAGAGAATGGAACTTTGTTTAGAAAGTTCTGTAACATAAATTGCAGCTCTTTCTATTACCAGCTAGAACTGAGTAGTATTTTAAACAATATTAATATTTCTAATCTTTGGTAGATCAGAGGAACCTGAGATGATTTAAAGGATCACTCTTTGGGCTTGAATACTTGGAAGTATTTACTTTTCAGAGGGAGCAGCACAATGAGTGAGCATTTAAACTGCAGATGTAATGTTAGCAGCAAATTCAGCAAAAAGAACCAAAATAATCTCTCCCCACTCTCAAATGTACCTCTGGCATCTCAGATTTTGAATTAAAGAAATCTTGTGCAGGGACACACGTTTCCTCAGCTGACAGACCATCCCTGTGATGAACTCCTCCCCAAGGCTATCAGGGAGCAAGAATCTCTGCAGTGTCATTTTTGTCTCTTTGCTTCTATGCATTCAGTGCACTTTGACTGCATTTTAGGAAAGTAATGTGGTGGTAGACCTTTTTTTTTTTTTTTTTTTTTTTTTTCCTGGCTACAGCATTGCTCCCATCTGACAGCTGCAAAGCTGTCTCAAGGAGTAAGTGTTGTTGTTCTGTGCAAATCCCCTCAGGGAGGTTAGTTGCACTCGGTGACTCAAGTTCATTGTGGATGGGGAAGAGTGAGTTGTGCTGTTCTCTGTGGGAAGGTACATTTTTATTCTTCCTAAAAGAAGAATGACAGTTGCCTTAAATAAATCATTAATATACATTAAGTTATTCAAGTTTTCATGTAGAAGGGCAGACTTAACTATTTGAGCAGCTGGGGGTTTTTTTCCACCAAAAAAGTATTCTGACTGATTCAAACTTGCTACTTGGCAAAGATAGGAAAAGATCCACTTCCCCTGATTTCCGTCCAGGCTCAGCATTTGAACTCAGGAACAGAGCTGATGAGATGTTGTGGCAACAGAAATGTAGTTCCCTTCTCTGCATATGGATATGACAACATTCAGCTCTCAGAAGTGAAGGGTACAGAATATTCTGATTTTTTCCTGAGCAGCTACTTCTTCTCCCCTTTGTACTAAGTAATCTAATATGACATATTTACTGGATCGGTAACAGCAATGGGAGTTGTTTACTTTCCCATTCTGTACAAACATTTTCAAGAGTAAAAATTAAAACATTTCTTTTCAAAATTGGGACAACAAAATGTTTTCACTCATTCAAATTTTTATCTTCAGCATCTTCTAGCTTACTGAACAAGGTTCATAAACCTGATGTGCAGTTAGAAATTCTGAATACTTAACCAAATACTCAGCTGCTATAGTAACCAGGCTCACTCCCATATATTTTCAGTTCAGAAAACATTAGGGAAGTCACACTGAAACAGAATCTCAAAGCAGTTCCACTGTATTTGCATTGAGGGAGAAGTCTTAGCACTTATCTGCTTTCCATGGGCACAGGATAGTATTTTCATACTATTAAAAAATATTATATGTTGCTGATGTAATCAGACAGGTTTGAACATGAGCTACAGTTGGATGAAAATGGGCTTAAGGATTGCTTTATGTGAGGGGCACAGTTATGATAACAGGAGTGTCTCAGCAGCAGTGCTTTAGCCAAACAGAAAATAAAAAGGAATGTAGGAGATTTTTATCTTGAGCTGACTTCTGCATTTTTTTTTCTGGGTTTGCGGTTAGTATTGTAAATTCTGCTGCAAAATAAGATCTCATTAAATAATATTTCTGAGCTTGTTTTATCTTCTCTATTTTGATAAGTACTTATCATTTGGCTTGGGAAAAGTTTGTGCCAGGCTAAAGCAGTAAATGCCTCATGTGACCCATACATCTGCAATTTATAGGTGATCTTGGGTTTCATGGACATGAGCTATGGGAAGAAATTAGAAATGATAGTCCAAACAGTGCAGTCATCATTTGCCCTTAAATATGGCAGGATTTAAGTCAAGAGAAAAACCTGAGAGCAGATTTAAAATCCAGAAATTGTTGAGCTTAGTTCAATCAGAGGCAGATTTCAAACAGTATTTAGAACCTTAAATTTATCTGGGCTTATGGAAGCATGTGACAGATGCCAGTGCAATTCACTTTGGAACATCTTGAAGGTCTATTGCATGCCAACAAAAATCATGAACCTCATCAAAGTTTTATGCCAAGGTTCTGCTTGAAGAGTTAAAGTAAATGGGAACTTGCATAAATAGGCTAATGAAACTCTCCTGTCAACCAAACACTCATACAAAATCCCACTGTCAGACACTGACTTTATTGTAATTAAAAAAAAAAAAAAAAGGAATTTAAATTATATGAAACAAGTATGGAAAACCAGAAAACACTGTACCAGAATACTAAAAGGATACTGTCAGGTCCAGCCTTCTCAATGACTAGACAAAAGCTTTGAGGACTGTCCCTCCCTACAAAAAAGATACCACCAATACAATATCCTCCAAAAATGGACCTACAGAGCAACTGCTCCCACTGTATCACAGTAAGAGACAATGACATCCAGACAATGGCAACTCACCTCTAAGTCACAGGAGGATGCCAAGCAAGGGCAGACACTTGAAGCAAAGAATGTCATCAAGTACCAAAGCAGTACCTGGCCTTCAGCATCTCAAACAATTTTCATCACCAATAGTCTAGACCATATCTGTCCCAGGTTGTCCCTACAGCCAGGAAGAGGTATGCTTCATAATGTATCATGTACTTTCCTCTTCCAGGTATGGGGACCTGCTGGAGGTCACCAATCATCCCTACCTGTCTGCAGTTCTGGAGTTCCTCACAATGGGAACTCAGCGGTGAGCAGATGCAGTGTGCACCCAAATCTTTACTCCTCCTAATGCATTCAGGATATGGCCATGGAGTTGCCATGAAGAGAAAACTATACTTATAGACCAAAGTGTGGCTCTCAGCACATGCCTACACGTCCTCTGTTCAAATGCAGATGTTGGGAACACAATGAAGGCAGAAGCAAGTGGCTAAATGACCTTGAAAGCAAATCCTTTAGTTAAGATCTAGGAACTGGACAGATTGACTGTATAAAGAACACCAAGACTAAAAGAAAATAGCAATAGCTGATCTCATAAGTGACTCAGAAAAAAATAAAGAAATGTATCATAACTGAATCACAGATAAAGACACAGCAGCTGCTGGAAAAGAAATGGATGGGACAAACAGACCCTACATTGGCACATTGTGTGCATCTTAATCCAAACAGCCAGATAGAGATTAAAGTTTTGTAGATTACTCCAGATAACTGGAGAAACTGAGGTTTGAGTCCAGCGTTTTTCTTACTCTGATTGCTCTGCAAGCTTTTGTTCATAAGAATGGACAAGTTATTGTTTTCTTGTCCGCAACAAAGGTTGTCTCAGCCACAGTAAATATTTTTATTTTCTCAGTACAAAGGTTCTCTTGGCCAGGAACTGCAAAGACTCTTGCTGACTCTTTTCCCATCCCACAATGCTGCCCTTGCTGCTCTGTAAGCTTCTCCTACAAACTTTCTCACACCACCCAGCTCTCCCTCCCCCCACCATCTCCCACTCACACATGCAGAGACACCTGCCTGTGTAGGGCCATGCTCAGCAAAATTTCTATTTCCAAGTACTTTGGAATTCTTGAGTTGCCCTTCATGCAAAAATAGTGATAGGTCATTAAAAAATACTATTTGCCTTCTGACTTTCATGGAAGAATTTAATGACTTCTCATAATCACTTTATATGAAGTGGTGGTGCCCAACAGCTTCAGAAAGTTGTAACACAGACTGCAATAGCAGTTACATCTGACCTTGTCTGAGACATAAGGATATCTGATAGTGCAGAGTTTCACTACCATTCATCCATCTAAACACTCAGATAGGTATCAGGTGGGATCTACAAAAATGCTGACACCTACATTACTTTACAAAGCTACCCCTGAGGACTGATTCAAAGCCATTGCAGTTACAGAGAAATTACTATTGACTTTATTAGGATTCAGTTGAGATTGATGTTGCACACTTCTTTGCTGCTCTTCGCTGTCTCTGTTCCTGTGATTTGAATTGTTCCCTCGAGGCATTGCAAAAAACAGGATGGAAATGTTAGCAGCAATGCATGGGAAGTTGAATACTTGTCCTTCTGGTTTTGACAGGATCTGTTTAATACAAAAAGATTTTTTTAAAAATTTGATAGAATTGTTCTATTCATATTTTTAAATGGTGTTGCATCTTTTAAAAATATCTAAACCAATAGCGAAATATTTCAACTTGTTGGAAAAGGAATAAACATGTATGCCACTTACTTGCAGCCTCAATAACAGGAATAGACTGAAAAACTATCCCAGGTTCCTGCAGTAAACATCATGTCCATGGAAATCATGTGCAAGTATTTGATTTCCTCATTACTGTAGAATATATAAAACCTACCTTCAGTAAATATTTTCCAACATATGAAAATGCCTGATGACAAGGAGTCAATGCCAAAATCTCCTTTTCTAGCTGTCCTAGGCACCAAACCAAATACATTAACTAAAACCTAACAGTAACAAGCCACCTGCAGAACAAATAAGAGAAGTGTTTTTTGTTGGTTTGGCTTTTGGTTTTGTTTTGTAATTTTTTTTTGTTGGGTTTTTAAGGGTATATGACTGGAAAATGCCTCAATTGGGCAGAAAAAAATTATTAAAAGGAAGATGGTATGAAAACCTAAGAAACAGGAGCCAGTTATTTTACAATTTTGTGGTGTTGGAGAGAGGAGAAGGATGATAAATTGAAAGCAAGTGTATTGGTGCATGACTGGTCTGCAAAGGAGAAGACATAATTTAGGATTGAAAAAGCTTAAACCTGTGATGGTTAAAGAGGATCTGTGTACAGAACTGTTCTGGATCAGACCTAACATCTGCCCCAAGCTCAGTGCTATGTACTCTTACCCACAGTGTCACTAATGTGATTGAACACCAATTTCCAGTGTCATCTCTGCTAGCAGAGCAGAACTGACTGCAGAAACTCTGACCAGAACATGCTAGTGATGCACGATACTTGGTTTTCTACTTTCAGCTGGAAAGGTAATCTTTCAAGTTGCCTTTTCCTCATATATTTAAGAAAAAATACAGTTTCATTTATGCAAACATCTAATTTTATTTCAGCGATAGATCTACCACGTTATTAAATTACTTGAAAGCAGACATGTCAGCTTTTCTAAAGTTTGGACCCTTATCAAGAACATTTAGCTTTCTAAGAGTGATGTGTGTACATCCTTTGATTTGCTCTTTGACATATGTTATAACAAAAATGATAACTTTATATACAATGATTTTAGGGATTGTATGTGTTGAGAATGGTTTCAATACCATGACTAGATTTGCCCCTAGTAATTGAAAGATAAATCCTGCTTTTCCAGAGCAGATGAACTCTGTACAACCACTCCAGAGGCTGAGGAAATCAGATTCAGAAGGGATTCACTCACAGCTCTGGCAGTTTTTGAAAGCGTACAGCAGGTATTTTGTGGAGTCAGAATTAAAGTCTTCTTTTTTAAGGATGTAGTTGAACATGAGACTTTCCAGACCAAAGTTCAAGTGGAGAAGTGCAGTTGAGGCACTTTGACTCGAATGAAGGTGCTGTAGAGTTATGAGCTGGGAGGCTCACACCCAGGTCAGGCTGCTGGGGGACAGTAACAACATGGTCAGGCTGGTGAGAGCAGGACAGCCCTAAGTTCTGCAGGAAGATGTTTTCCATAGGGTTCACTAAAGTCCCAGTTCCAGCCCCCACAAATTTCCTTCAAGACTGAGAAAGTGTTGTAATGGTGACAGCATGAGCCCTAATCGGGTAAAGTAGGTGGAAGGCCTCTAGGTACTGTCTCCATTAATTATTGCCATTAAGATGTAATTCCTTCAACTTTTTAAACTTGAGAAAATTGCATTTAATCTATACGTAGGCTGAAAACTTCTCCTGGTGACATTTTTTGCACTTAATGTGCCAATTTCAGTCCAGTATCAAAATCTAAAGTTTCTCAAAACTGCTAAAATCCTCTCAAAAAGTCATGCTTTTAGGATGCACTCTTTCTCTAGTCCTCCCATGGCCTGACTTGAACTCAAAGTTTGTTGATTATACTCTTCACATACTAAAATAAGGTACTAAACCTGTAGTATAGATCAAGAAGTGTGCTCACAGTCTGTATCAAAGTGACCAAGGTGAAGTTAGATTGCACTCTGGTCACTTACTTCATGGCAAACACCTTCACATAGAACATGTAGAAAGTGTTGGCATTAGCTGTTACAAGCCTTCAAAACTTCTCCAGTAGGCCTGAAGGAGAAGTTTAAGTGATGAAAAGTTATGAATTCCTCTACAGTGATAATTCAAAATTTATTTACACTAACAGCTGGATCACATGCAGCAACAAACCTGAAACATAATGTAATTCTCTAGCACAGGTATTCCTACACAACACTGCGACACATAACACCTCAGAGTCCATGTGTATGCACACGTACAGCCCATTCAGTCTCAAGAAAATTCAAATCCAAATATGTTTGTAATCCCAAAAATCAGCATTTCTGCCAGGCACTTTCTGGATCTTGCATGGAAGCAGAGTTTCATTCACAGCCATCCACTGGAAGAAAAAGAGCATCTGAGAGGAAGCAGTACTACGCGGGAATCTGTTGTCTTTGATTTACTCTTTAAAAGCATGAGGTAACAGTCTCTGCAGAGTATCTTGTACACATTGATCCTGGCCCTTAAAAATCTGTTTAGGAAACATTGCCCATGCTTGTAACCATTCCTTTTCTTACTTGGAACAAGTGAGAAAATAGGATATGTAGGGTGGAAGATAAGTATTACACACTAAAGTAATCTCATTATTTATTCCTTATCACTTGTCCTAGGACATGTTTGTCCAATCTTTACAAAATTTTGAGCTATCCTTCAAAGCTCAGTGTGTCCCTCTCTCAGAGATCATTGGGCTGAGTCAACATGGCAACCTACAATCCATGCCAACATCCTCAACCTTCTCCCTCTCTTTTCAGATCCAGTTGAGATGCACATCAAAACCAAAACCCAAGATGGTCCCCCACACGAGGGGCTTCTTTTCTCATGCCAGCTGCTAGAATGGGTCTCATGTGGAATTGCTACAGATATCCAAGGTAAAACAACAGAAAAGGTGGTTTCGTTGATATTACAGGGGTGGAAGATAAAGTCACTAGGTTCTGCTCCCTTTTTCATCACCTCTTTGAGACACTGGTGTTTAAGTTTTCTGGCATTAAGTACAGGCTATACATCACTTCTCCTTCTGCTTCTTGCAGCAGCCTAAATTTCTGGTTGATTTTCAAAGACAAATAGTCAAGCTCTGGGATTTTGATGAGCTGATGCCATTGCTGCCTGAGGTGGGATTTAGGACAGTAAAACATACTGTCACAGTGATGCTGTGGAACTCTGACAGGAACAGGCTAGGTGAGAAACTACAGGGAAGTATGGAAAGACTTTGACATTTCTTTTTCCAAAGGAGCAAGGGTCAATAAAATTCTTACTTTGGAAGTTCTTTCTTTTGCATCATGAATAGAAGTTCAGGATAGACAAGCAAGAACATGATTTAGTGATTGTTTTTCCTAAGTTAATACTAGAACTAAAAGTAAGTCTTAGACCAAGATAATTAGGTTAAGAAATTTTATTATTAACAGAATGCAGGATTCAGCTGCAATGTTTAAAAGCATAATCCTGTAAGAATATAATCCTTCCATATGGAGTTATGGACCCCAAATATTCTGAGTAAATTATGGCAAAGAATCATCTGGAAACCAGTCAATAGGAATATAAGCTAAAACTTTTCTTGTTCTATGTTTCAGGAAATTTTCCTTTGTTCTTCTACACTGAAAGCAATTTGTCACTGTGGGAGATGATGAGTTGGAAATTAGATTTCAATTATTTCTTCAGTTAGCAAAGCAAAACCATAAAAAATTATGTAGGAAAAGAAGGCATATTCACAAAGGACTTATTTAAAGCTTTGCTCTTTAGTTGAAAATTACTCTGTCTGTAGGGAAAATGTGCGTTTTTAAGCAACACATACTTCCAGACCCTCTCACTCTTGTGGAATCTTGATAAAATACTGACACCACAGTTGCAGATATTACCATAGGGAGTATGACATAGATAAGCCACATAGCTTGTGTGCAACTAGAACTCAGCTTGTAAAATGAAAGAAAATATTCAGAAACCAAAAGTGGAAACCTTCCATTGTAAAATGGAAAAGCTTGCCAGCTTTTCCAGAATTATATAAATCTCTTACCAGTCTTTCAATAAAGTCATTGCTAGAAAAAGACTGAAACTTTATTTCCTCATATGTTTCTGAATTCTCATCTGCAAAGACAGTTTTGATTTTATGGGTGTTTCTTTTTAAAAAAATTGCTCAATCTACCTAGATATGCTTTTGCTCAAAATGTTGTGCTTAGCAGGATGCAGAATCAATAAAAGAAAGAAAACATGGATTTTGATCACGGACTATTCTGGTACACTTCTTTTTAGTTCAGGACTGAGTATCTTGAACAAAGATGATGTCCCATCAAAAAAACTCCACCCTTAACCACCTTAGTTTTCAGAACTTAATAGGGCTTCCTACTGTCTCATACTTTACACACACAAACTAAAAATTTCTTTAAATTTCTTCAAAAATTTTGATTCTCTATTTTTACTATTTTTCTAATTAAATATAATGTATAATAACCTCTAAGTGTTCATTAACTAAAGAATGCATGCAGGTTGCTTTTAGAAGTTGGATATCCAGATTCCTTTTTTAATTTCATCAGCAGCATATGGATTTAGTAGAAATTATTTGACTTCTCTGTGCTTTATTTTTATCACTTACACGTCTAGAAATAATGGTAGATTAATGTGTGTCTTTTGTATTTGCACACACAGTCTGTCTTCCCAAATTAAGAGACTAACTTCCATAGACATTCAGTGAAGCTGAGCTCATTCAGAGGCAATTGGAAGTAATTATAACCAAAATGATCTGAATATTTTCTTTGTAGTAAATGGAGAAATCTGGCCTGTGGCTGATTTTCTTTCAAATGAACAACTATCATAGGGTTAATTTCTGCAGGCAGATACTTTCAGAACAAGATTGAGGAAATGAAAAGGCAGGTTTATTCAGAAGACAAAAAATAAGCTCTCTGTTCTAGAGGGCCTGTTGACCCCCAGTGAGAACTAGTACACAGTGTATTTTTTTAAAGATGCTGTTATAAAGTTCCTTTATGGAATATCATGTTTGCTACACAGCACCCCAATTTTATTGCAGAACAAGAGACTAAACAAGCTACATTGAAATCAGACCATCTTTGATTTCAGAATTCCCTTCAAATATCAATTTTTCTCATAGGGCAGGCACCTGTAAGTTCCTTATATGTCAGTTCTTAAAAACAGAGATATCAAAGAGAGGATTTTACAGTCATATAAATCTGTGCTGTAAGTATAGATGCTTCTTACCAACTTTCAGTGATTACTATTTTTGTGCCACTCTAATGACAGTAATGTAAATAGCACATTTCTGTCTGCCAATTCCACAAGACTTGGTAAAAATTCAATTAATTTGCCAATATTCTTTTTCATTTATCCTCTTTCTGCTTCTTCCATTCCATGTGTAGTCTTTCCAGGCCACAAAGGCTAAATACCAAGTCTAGCCATGGTCTGTTACAATTTCTGTAAGGGAGTAGCAATTGATGCAGAACATCTTTGGTCATCTCAGTGGGTGTTTACATCAGATACTTTGATGTCCACGTGACACAGTTATTCAAGACCATCTTGGCTGCACATGTAAGCCTGGAGCAGCAGCCAGCTTGCCTTACTGAAAGTGTTCTCAATGCAAACACCTAGAGACCTAATGGAGAAAAATCCTACTTTTGGGTTGCAACTAAAATAATTGCATCTTGCATCCCTCTTAAACTCCTGCATTAGGATGAGATGTTCATAAAATGACTCTATGATCTCACCTCTGAAGGGAGAATGATACATAGACTTGTTAAGGCAGCTCCCAGAGGCCCAGACAGGCCCGGCCCTGACTGCCCGGGAGCTGCAGGGCCTAGACCGGGGCCTCCAACTTACAGTGTTACTTCCTGGCCAGCCGAAGAGAAAGGACGAGTCACCTGGGATCCTCTGATTTTAAGCCTGGGTTTTCCAGAGGCGTAACTAATTCTTTAATTGGTCAACCAAGCTGTCAACATCTGTTATAACTTCCTTAGGAAAAAAAAAAAAAAAAAAAAAAAAAACCTCACATCCGTGCTAAACTACCACAATGGTCCAAAAGTCCACCAATCACCAATTCACTCATGAGACCCTCTTTTTAGCAACAAATCAAGGAGGATACCTTTCCCAGTCACCTCCCTTAGTACCTGTATCAATTTATACTCATTGCTACTCATCTCATACCCATCCTGTGCATGTTTCTTAATGGAGGAGGATAAAATACCTCTCCTCTCAACCTCGGAAAGGCTCAGTGACCTGGTGCTCCTGCCATTGTCAGTGAGGCTGAGAAAGAGGATCTGCTGCAAATAGACATTTTGTGGGGAGGCAGAGGTAGATGGTGTGGGAGTAACTGTGGGATAGAGGTTCCTGTTTCAAGTATTATCTTATAAAGAGAGTCACATTACAGCTCATGTTCTCAGATTTAGAGATACAGATTGTTTAGACTTATAAATAAAACCATCAGAAGTACACCTTATTAAAATATAAGTGTAAAACTCATGGGTTTTAACTAGGCTGTCGTCTTTTTCCTACTTCTGGATTCAATCAATAAAAATGTTGTGAAAAACTGAGGGAAAAACCCTTCTTATCTGTAATATTATTATAAGAAGTTTGTTTTCTTGAGTTTCTTAGTTTTTCTGTCTTGTTGCCAAAAGTAAGGACCACTAAGACCATTTCCTCACTTAGGTGAGGAAATGCAGGTGGCATCTAAAATAAACAAGTTTAAAGCACTTAACAGTGACAATATTAGCCAGAGATGTCACCAAGACTGGTTGCCAGAAAAGAAAAAGGGCTTTGAGAAGAGGGGAGAAGCTGCTCAGACTGCTGCAGACAGAAGCACCCAGCAAGGTGAAAATGTGCTGCTTCTCCCAAAACAGACATCATCACATCAAGCAGAGAACCTGCCTATATCATGCTCAGAGGTTTAGGCTGCCATTACAAAAGTTTTCACTTGAAATACTCTCATGTGTTCAATGAGCCTGTACTGTGAAACAGAGTGGGGAACACATACAGGTGTTTATGTTTCTTCACTTTTTCAGGATGTCCCTAAAGTCAGGCCCATTCCTATCTCAAGTGTTTAGTAGTGCCCCATCAGCTGTTGTGGGAGAGAGACCTGCCTGGGGAACAAGGAGATGAAAGAGTGCTTAAGGCTGCTCTGGAAAACCACAGCAAAGCTAAAGAAATACTGGGAAGAATTCTTTCCTTGTGTGACCTGATCTTACATCATCTTCAGGGAGAAGCCAGCTCAGCCAACAGCCCAGGAGGCAGATAAAAGGCAAAGTGAAAAATTTATTTGGAAATTAGTAGTAAATGCTTCTGAACTTATGCCATGCTCTAGTATAGCAGCATTTTCCTCCTTTCTTACCACCTTTTCCACTTTTTTTCCTATTACCTTTTTTCCTTTGTCTATTCTCACTTCGTCCTTGGTGTACTTGATTTTATCCACTGGCCTTGTGCCTATTCCTCTGCCTCTCTGCTGTCCTGCTCCCCCTAATTGCTTTCACAAAGCAGCCTGCAAGTTTTACAGAACCTGTTCTCACATACCTTCCAAATTTAACATCTTCCCTTGCTGTGCAGTGACCAGTGCAAAGATAGGTGCATATAAACTAAACATCTGTTCTGGCAATATTCTGGTTTCTATTCAAACCTGACAGAGCACAAGCAAATTATTGGGATTCAAAGTGCCTTTCATTTTGGGGTATAATAACAAAGAGGTATATTTCCATGCTTTGACAGTTTCTGCAAATGAAGTTCAGAATCTTTTGTTTAGGATCTTTTGATCTTGTGCATCAAA
>VZSR01003803.1:65771009-65795971 GCA_013398615.1 Brachypodius melanocephalos | reverse complement strand
TCTCATCCTGTTAAATGCAGTTGGGTGGGTTTGCTTCCAACAATCTAATGCATAAAGCAACTGAACTGATGCAGTGCATTAAATGTATTGTATGCCTTTTGTGTAGTATTTAGGTGTAAATTTGGTATAATTAGGTGGCCCCAGACCTGGGGTCTAACAGCCTAATTGCAAAATAATGTGATTATGTGATATTACATTTAAGAAATTTCTTTACCAAATAAAACAATACTGTAAATTCATTTCCACTATTACAACATAGTTCTGAAAATTCAACTCTAAAGAAGAATTTCTCTGAGACTAAGCAGCTGAATTCTCACCACAAGAGTTTATATACTCTATTTCTGTATTCATCACTGGAAGCAGTACAAGTGAAATTCTGTTTTACTTATTTGCATGTAGTAAAAAATAATCTTTTTTTTACAGAAGCAATAAAAAATAACTGGGGGGAAAACGACCAAATATATTTATTCTCAGAGAAACAAAACAATCCTTTCTGAAGACTGTCTTAACTGGAATGGAAAAATTCACTTTCTAATACATCATTGTATTACTATAAATATATCCCCAAATAAGCAAATTTGGATGAAATAAGGCTATTTTTAGGCAGCACTATAGCAAGGAAGCATCTCTCAAGTATGGCAATGATTTTGTAATTAAAAACTGCAATTTCAGGTAGGAAACTTGAGTTCCTGTGATCTGGGTGGAGGGTATAGTATTTTAATACATATTACTCTTCTAACAGAAAGACTGAAAACCAGATCATAATAGGATTCAAAGACCTACTTACATAACTACAATTTTGAATCCTGGCTCCCCTGCCCTAATCCATTACTGACTGCCTTACCCATATTTAACCATAAGCAGTCCTATCATACAACAGGAAAAATTGTTTTCATAAAAATTTCAATTCTCTAATGTTAAACATTCAAGATTAGTTACTGTACCATAGTTCACTCACTGCACAGTCAAGTATTGTGGTATTTTGTAACAGGAATTTGAAGATCCATTGACTGTGCAGTTTGAAAAACCCTGTATTTTCAGATACTTTTCAACCATGGTACAGACCAGTCTGTGTAAGTGTGTTTAATTTTCTGTTTGGACTCGGCACAATAAACCTTTACAATATTAACAGGAAAGCATTTATAAAATTATTCCTATCATCACAATCAAGGAATGTCAAAAACTACACAGAAATAAAATTTACACCAAACTGCTCAAGATTAAAGCTTGGTTATTATTTAGACAAGTGATATTAATATTGAAAACATCAATCTTCCAACTGAAGATAGCAACTTTACAGAAGAGATGTTAAGCAAACAATTTAATGTGATGAGAGCTTTACAGAAGAAAACAGCAGCCCCAAATACCTTCTGGAAAAAAGTGACAATTAAGTGTATCAAACAGGTCATACTATGTATATGTCACCAGTTCCTCAAAATTAACATGACATTTACATATTGTTAGGGCTTACAAAATACTGTTCATGGTACTTAAACAAAAACCCCCAGCTGTTTGCCCAACAGATTAATAGATACAAGAAAGTCAGGTCTGTAGCTTAACAAGGAGAATGATCTTACACATAAACATTCCTGTGAAGTTCTGTGAAGAGTTTGCAGTTCTGTATAGAAAAATGGCCCTGACACAGCAGCTAGCCCAATGTGAGAGCAGGCAAATAGAAGAACTTACACAACACAAGAGTTCCAGACTCTTGAGAGAATTCATAAGGTTTCTGCAAGATGGAGATTTATTGCCCATTTACAAAGAACAAATGGTAATTACAGGACAAATATAATAATTATACATACAAGCTCTCAAATTGTACAAAGATACTAATTTCTCGTGGTTTATGTGCATTGTTAAAAACAGTGCTAGCTTAAGAGACCCTTGCAAAGATGCAGTGTAATCCCGTGCAGTTACAAGGGGACGTGGCTGAACAGGTAAGACACAGATTCACCATTGTGTGTTCTTCGAATTGCCTCTGCCAGGATCATGGAAATGTCAATAAACTGAAAGAGAAATGGAGATGAAAAATTTGATGGCATGCCAAGAGCAAAAAATGATGCAGTTTATAAACATATAAACAAACATTCCATCTACCTTTGTAGCTTTTAGTTCTAGAAAGTAATATAACATTAAAGCTTAGGCATTGAACATATACATAAGAACTGCAATAATACCAAGTAAGAACTCAATTTTTGAGTAAGAAAGCATAGACTAGGATCACTGAACAGTCATATTATTGAGTACTTCTGACAAAGGGCATGTTGTCAAAAACCCCCACTATTCTTGCCATCAGATGGCAGTGTCTGTTTGACATAAATACAGTTTAAAGGAAGTACCCCTTTTAAAGTGCTTGCCTTGTTTCAATAAATACCAAGTATTAAGCTTTTAAAAAAATCCATTAATGCATTTCAAACCGCAATATTTTATGCTTTTCTCTATTCTGTACTAAGGAAAACCTCCAAATGGGACACATGACTTTCCAGAACAATTCCATTTGTGCTTTTCAGGAAAAAAAATAGTAGTCTAAGATTTCTGAGAGCCTCCTCAATAGAATAACTAGGTTCCTACAAGCAAATATTGTATAATTAATATTGATAATAAAAAGAAAAAAAAAAGGCAGACAATTTTACATTTGTCACTCTTTCACAACCAAGCATACTCAAGGTGTGGCAAATATCAAATATTTTGAAGCGCTCTATTATATTACCTGAATTCCCTTCAAACACTTCTGCATGTTTTAGCAAAATGTTTTGCAAATAGTGTATTTAAGAATATTTAGTCTCAAGGCACAAATTCTAGCACCAGTAAGCAGTAAAAATACACTGAGTCTAAAGAAATTACATAAAACCAGCACTGTACCTGTATTTTTGGGCAATGTTTCATTTTCTCCTCTTGAGGGATTGTGTTAGTTACCACAACAGCCTCAAACGCTGCATTATTAATCCGAGAGAGAGCAGGACCAGAAAAGATGCCATGAGTCAGAATGGCATAAACTTTAGTAGCTCCAGCAGACACTAACCTGTAGAACACACAACAGCAGCATGCTGTGATGCATGTTTAGATAAACGGCTATAGACAAAGCCAGATACAAATCTCTGAAATACATTTTAATTATCAAGTCCTACATATAAAATATCTACAAAATAATTCAGATATTTGTATAACCTGAAAAAGTTTGACTTGTCTCAGGAAAATGCCCCCTAAAATTATAATTAAATGTAAAAGTTCTTATTTGCAGCAGTGATACTAATCTACAAGGCTGCACTTTTTGACCATATCAGCACAACATAAGAATGAACTCCAGTACAAGCTTTCTATCTTAACAAGGCAAAAAATTAAGGAGGCTGGATGGCAGTATTCACAACTCTATTGTGCCTCCATTAATGCCCACCTTTATTTTCATTTGCAATTCAAACAGTTCTGCTTGGAAGGAGTTTCTGACGAAGAAGAAATGTTAATGATTAAAAGCCTAGCTTACTGCAAGGTTGTGGGAAGATATGCTGCTGATCCAAGCACACAGTGAAGTGATGCATGAGGAGGGAAAAAAGTGTAAATCAAAGAATTAGAACACCTTGTGAATGACTCAAAATATCCTAATTTAGTTTCTAATGCCCTCAATGCCTCCAGATGCTCAGCTATGTCCTACCTGCTTCTCAAGCCTTAGAAACAGAGGCCCTGAGGAATGGTATTTTATCAGATCATCACAAAGGCACAGGAGGATGCATAAAAAAAAGACAAAACCACAGAAACAATCCCATTCTGAATGACTTAACAGAACTGAAGTTTTCTAGTCATTTTCAGCACTACATTTAGTACCCAGCCTACAAGGAGTATCCATTACAACAGGGTGAGTGTGTACCAAGTGTACTTGAGTTTGTACCTCAGCAAGTTGATCTGTTTTATCTGAAAATATATTTCGTAGTTCATCTGCTTGATATGCATCTAGGTTGCTGAGCCAGAAGGAGTTCTAGGGAGTATTCTGGTGTGCAAGTCTTATTATACACAAAGTACACCTCACCTGGATTCGACATTAATGAAAGGCACTAGTTCATACCAAGAACACAATAAAAGGCAGCATCACTGAGGCAAAAGCATCTTTCTTAGTGAACACTGCAGATGCATTGAAAGTGACTGACAGTTTTAGAATTTGGTCTCTAGAAATGTACTGTAGGTAAATAAAGACTGCTTCTTTCTACACAGGGAAGAAATAAAGGTTTTTGACAGGAATTAACTTCCTCTGTGCACAAGAGTATAAAAAAGATGGTGGCTAGGCAATTTGTGATTTTGATTTGCAAAGGGCACCGTCTAGAAGAACACTTTGAGGTATGACATAGATTAGAATACAGATAGGAAACAACTACAGAACATCTCTGCAAAATTTCATCAAATTTCCATGAAAATTATAAGAAACACAAGACTATATGAATCCTTCTTCCATGAGTTTTTGACATCCTTTATACAGGTGCAAACAGCATGTCTGCCACTAAAGTGACTGTAAACTCATGGGATCATCTTTACTTCCAATCACCAAGAACAATGTCTAGCTCACTTTTTGTTTTCATACCATTTCCCACAGCATTCCCCTGTGGAAATTTGCATCTCGTAGCTTGGACAGGTATACTTTTCACTGGGTAAAGAACTGGTTGGATGGCTGGGCCCAGAAAGTGGTGGCGAATGGAGTTATATCCAGCTGGCAGCCAGTCACTAGTGGGGGTCCCCTAGGGCCAAACACATCTGATATCTTTATCAGGAGTCTGAACAAGTGGATTGAGGACACCCTCAGTTAAATTTGCGGGCAACACCAAGTTGGGTGCTGATCTGCCTGAGGGCAAGAAGGCTCTGCAGAGGGATCTGGACAGGCTGGATCAATGGGCTGAGGCTATTTTTATGAGGTTTAATAAGGCCAAGTGTTTGGTCCTGCACTTTGGTCACAACCACCCCTATAGCACACAGGCTCAGGGAAGAGAGGCTGAAAAGCTGCCTGGTGGAAAAGGACCTGGGGGTGCTGGTTGAGAACCAGATGAACATGAGCCAGCCCTACTACTAACCTGAAAAAAAACCAGCCTAAAGGTGCCTGGAAAACTATAAATAATTCTTTCTACTTAGCACTGCTAGAGCCTGAGTTAGAATAGTGAGTGTGTGTGTTCACAAGCTGCACTTCAAGAAGTAGAACAGCAGGAAGGAATCCAGAAGGCATCACAATTGAAGAGAAGTCTACAAACCTTATGGAAAGGCTGAACAAACTCAAGCTACTCAAGTCTAGAGGGAAATGAGAACTCTTCAACCAACTTTCAGACAGAAGACAGGAAAACTTATGCTCACCTCCCCAGATGAAAAGGACAAGTAGTTTTATACTTAAAACGTACAGTGAATATTAATATTACATTTGCATTGGATGCTATGGAGAAAATACTTTACAGTGTTAAATCCAGTAAAGTTTGTGAAAGATTGCCTAAGGAGAGTGGAAAGGCTCCATGATGAGGTTCAAGAAGGAAGTTATTTTTGAGCTGTTGTTTCTGCCTTGGAACTGTAAAGTGCACTAAATTCCCAAGTCTTTTTCAAGTTATATGACATCTTATTTATTGTGTGTTCTTCCTAGGTACACATCATGTATTTCTGTAAATATTTTCTCAATTCCATATTCTAAAGAAGGACACAGCTGATTCACAGAACTGTGACCAATCAACTCAAGGGTTATAATGACTTCATAGTACAGAGGTCAGGTGGGGTTATAGGCTTTGAGGACAACTGTATTCATCAGCTGTGCAGGGAGTGAGAACACTACAGTGAGGCAGTGGGCCAGATCATAATAACACTTACTTGTCTGCTGCATGACATATTGTGCCACATGTGTCAGCCATATCATCAACAAGAATTGCTACTCTGTCTTTCACATCACCAACCAAGACCATTCTGTCCACTTCATTTGCCTTCTTCCTTTCCTTATGAATGAGAGCAAATTCCACATTCAGTCTGTCAGCAATTGAAGTAACCCTAAGTTACAGGGGAAATACACCACATTTAGAGAACCATTTTAAAAGAAAAAGCAGTCATACAGAAGATGTATTTGTCACAAAACACAGTTTTTGTCTTCTGGCTTTCAAATTACCACAGCAAAAATTTTTGCAAGGAATGAGACAGGTAGAAACAATCTTAATTCATTGCTAATAAAAACAACCAGAGTGTCTTAAGCTATACCCCAAAAATCATTTTTTTAACTGAGTTGACTTTGGTTTTCTGTCATTATGTGCCTGGCTTTGAAAACATTTCAGCTATTCATAAGCTTTTATTAAGCTGCTGCAATACTGGTCACACTAGGTAATTTAAAGTAGGGGGAAGTAAATTCTAAGCCTACAGGAATGTGCACTTTAACATTCTAACTGAAAAATACCATTGCAGGATTTGAAACCAAGCCGAAGGGGAAAAACCAAACAAGTTAATAGTGATTAATTATCCTTTTCACAGTACTTCACTAGTAATCAAGTAGCTTACTTCATTAGTAATTCTCTTAGTGTACAGCTGCTTGACAAAGATCTTTTAAAATTCTTCAGGGTGACCTCTGGTGGCTAAACAAACTTCCAATAATAAATGTCACTTGTTACAGACTTCTGATTGCTTTTTTCCAGTTTAATATAATAGAGCTCTTAGGTACAAAGAGACACAAATTAACAATTCCATGCTTTTTTTCTAAATGCTGATGCAACCCCGTATCCTGCCTTTTTAGACTATGTCTAGAATGTTGTCTACAAGTTTATTAACATGCATGGTTAATAGAGAATACAGTTTTGTTTCTTTACCACTTAAACATGGACATTCTAGTTACTGTATTTCAACAAATGGACAATTAAAAAATCCAAAATTTTTTCCATTTTTTATGAACAGTGTAATTTCATAGCAAGTCTGAATACCTCAGAGGCATTAAGATACCAATAGAATTTCCATGCCTTATTTCAGTTGCAACATCTAATAAGCTGGGGGAAAAAACCAAGCAAGTGGTAAGAAACAAAAGAGAATTCAAGTATTTTAAATGAGTGCAAGAAAAAGGATTTACTTTAAATTAATACCTACAGATTTAAATTAAGATCATTCAGAAATCAATTTTCACATTCCATTAATTTTTCTTGTTTTATTTTGAAGTTCTACATATTTTAAATGAAAAAGTCAAACAATTTTCATTATGTTTCATTAGTGGAGGTGAAAGAGAAGCTATGAAATTGTTGAAAGAAACATTTACCCCAACTTCACCAAAAACTGGTTGGTTGCATTATAACAGAAAGATACTAAAGACAGACTGTACTATCTATATTAAATACAAGTGAGAGTGATCTTCGAAAAATAAACTTTTATGATTAATTTGATAATGCACAAATACTTGGTAGGGGAGAAAGGCTGTCTTCTGATTTGAATTCTAAGCAAAGATTTTATTTTGTTTAAAAAACAAAACAAACATAAAACCCAAATACATAAATAACAGTATCCTGATAGGAACAAACAAAGAAATTTAACTAAGTGATCTTTTAGAATGCTTTCCATGTTCTTCACATCCTTAACTTGATTAATCTAAAAAGAAACAACCAGGAGTTCTACTCAGTCTTATTTCCCTAAAAATCATTACAACATGAATTCTCACAACAGACTCAAGGACTTCAATTAAAATCAAATTCTGACAGTCTCACACTTTTCCCCATACTATATTCCAGACATTTAAATTGCTATGGGCGTACAGGAGTCTTACTTCATTTGTCTTTGTTCCCACTGCAGCAGCCGCATGAGCAATAAAACCCGAGAATAAGCATTTTGCCTCAGTGGCATGCTTTATGACCTCACCAGCCAGTCTGCTTCTGAGCTTTGGCATTGGTTTATGCCCAATCAATACCAAATAAAACAGTCTGCTAAATGAGTAACACATGCTGTGAATGAGGAAAGCCTCCAATGAACTAAGTTTTCTATTTTTACCCTTGACCACTCAAACTTTCATTCCCTTTTTCTAGTATTTATAGTGCAAAACTTGGGGTCAGCAGGTTTACATCTGGAATGCAATAATGTAAAGAAAAAAGAAATATGAGTGAAGCAAGCTCTTACCTAAATGGCAGCAGGTACAGTGGGAATAGGCCATATGCTTTGACAGAGAAGGGAAAGTTTGGCAATTCCAGAGCGAAGCAGGAAGAGGTGCAGCGACTTGATTAAAGAAGCAAGCAGCAGGAAAAATCTCTTCCCTCTGGTGGAGGGATTCAGCTAATGAGGTCAGATCCAGGGAGAGAGAAAAATATCTTCTTTAGAGTATAGAAAGCTCCTGAATGTTTTCAAGCATGAACAGCATTGAAAGAACTAGTTCTGTTTTTACAATGCAGTTGATTCATCAGTGATGTACCCTGTATCTTGCACAATTCACAGAGGAATAGAGAAGACTAGATAAACTAGATCATTAACCACTAACTGTATGTAAATCTAGTCATTTTAGGCTTGTGTAGTACCTTTTTGCACCACCTGCATCAGGTGAGACTATGATACAGTTTCTCCACTCGGGAATGTTCTCTTTAATCCACTGCAGGACTGCAGGTTCTGCATACAGGTTATCTACTGGAATGTCAAAGAAACCCTAGTCCAAAAGAGAAAGAGTTTCATGAATATGTGTTTGTAGCTTACCTGGAACGAAGACAAAGGGAAAGAATCAAGCCTTTGCCTTTCCATGAATGGTAGAACTTCATTAGTATTTTACACTGGTTTAATTCTGCTTTTGATACTACCGTCAAATGATGCTGAAGTCAAATAAATATTAAGGTCTCTAGAAATATCAGTCAAGAGTAGTGAAAAAGAAAATAGATGTTCCCAATTGATAAAAACATCAGAAAAGATGATCACCTTCAGGCACTCAAGTAAATTCATGCTAGTGAAAAGCTCTCAAAAAATCCAATGAATAATACTCAACTTCCATAAATTTCAACTGCTTGACATTAGCAGCAGTATTTCAACATGGGGAGGAGTCAAACTAAAATGGAATCTTTGTACAAGTTGTAAAAACAAGAAATCTGGTTTAGACCTTTTTATTTATGTGACAGCCATCTAGCATAATAAGAAATTCTGATTAAATGGAGTGCCAGAACTGAAAGATATGCTCTTTTCTATAAAAAATAAGTTATCTTAAAACAAGGTACACATGAGAATGACAAATTATGTCTGCTCTGTGTCTGAGGTAAACGTTTTGTGATTTGCTGGATTCAGCAGTAAGCCAGATATGGGTTGCCAGGCTTCATCTCCACTTCTTTTAAGAAAATATTACACCTTTGGCTGTAACAACAAAACTCTACCTAGGGCAACACTATAATCTCTGACAAGATTAAGAGAACTTGCCCCAAGCCAGTATATTTTATGTTCTGGAAGTCTTGCATTAGACTTGGCAGATTCTACCAAAGACTCCAATGCACAAATGTTTGAAGTAACTGTGAAATCACCCCATAAAATTGAGACTGGTCTCTTTCTAAAAGGGAATTTATTTATAAACAGGTAGCAAGATTTTCTCTGAACCCTCACAGTTCTGTACATAGCCTTTTGAAATAATGACCAAAACCCCAGAGAATTACTATTAGCTTGTGACATTAATTCAGTAGAGCTTCTAGGCACAAGGGGTAAGGTCCAACAGTTACCTGGATCTGAGAAGCGTGCAAGTCCATGGTGATGATGTGGTCAGCCCCTGCAACTGACAGCATGTTGGCAACAAGCTTTGCAGAGATTGGTGCACGGCTCTGAGGAATAAAGCACAAATGTTTACATTTAAAAAGTATTTGACTAGATGCAAGGAATCAGAAAGTTAGGGCTTTTTTTGGATTTTTGTTGTTTTTTTTTCCTTTATAATAACTGGAATCTAGATATGAAAAGCTTCAGAACTTTAGCCAAACCAGCCTGTCAATCTTGCTACTAGGGTTTTGAAACTCAGTAAAGCATTTAGGAATACCTAAATCAGTTTGCACAGCCTGCCTAATAATGCTTTGTATTAAAGAGATAAAATTTGGGATATAGTTTTCCGATTCTTTTACTTAAACGTTTCAGCTAACTTTTTTGTAGCATAAAGACAATCTTCATTTCTCTAAGCTTCTACTCTACAGGAATACTTAATTCTATCTTGTTCTAAGAAACATTGCAAAACTTAAATATCAAAGGCAAAATAAACCCAACTTTTGAAAACACTGTTTTAAAACAGTGTTAGTGTCAAGCATTTCTTCATAACACAGTAAAGCTTGTAGCAGATCCTTGTTGGCAGGGGTCTTTTACCCCAACTTTTTTTTTTTTTTTTTTTAATTTATGTTTAATTCCTGGATGGAATTAGGAGTCTAGAACTCCCAAAAGCTACAGAGGACGATAAACAAATCTTAAGTAGGAAGAATGAAAGAAGAATAAAAATCTTATTAGCAAAGTTAATGCCAACATCAAGAGATTTTTAAAAGCACCAAGAATGCAGAACAAACAAACAAGCAGAGAAAGGAAACTACTGGACTGGAGGGTATCTTACTTTTTTTTTAGTTATTCCAAAGTTTTTCAGCTTTTAAGCTCTGTAAAAACCTATGTTTCCCTAGACAGTTTTCTCTACACTAAACAAAAACTCTAAACAAACACTAATCAAAACCTCCCACTTTCTTTTGCTAATCTTTAAATAAGGCTATCAGCCGGCAATAACATCAGCATGAAGGCAGAACCGCAAGTCAGAGTTTCCATCTCAATATGAGACTGTTTTCTGCTGGCATACTATTCTCTCCTGCCACAACTTTTTATCAAACAGCCTCATTTCACCTCCCAGGAACTGCCTCTCCTTCCAGCCCATACACACAGAGTACCTCTGCTTTTCTTCCACTGATACTCAAGAGCTTAAGCTGAATCACTGACAATTTAGCCTGGATGCTTTTCCATCTGTGTGCTATCAAGAAGCCAGTACTTTCATCAAAACTGTTCCTAGTTTAGGTGGACACTGGGCATTTCTCTGTTTTAACCTGCAGAAACTGAGATACTGCAGTCTCATTTTATGGCCAGAGCAAGTTTATCACCATCATTACTGAAATTCTTCATTTTGAAAACCATCCTTTTTGGGTCTTGTGCTTCACAGAACATCGCCACCATTTTGTCTGTGTAAGATACTCAGAAAGCAGATGTAACAGCCAGGACTTCCCTGGATCTCTGCAATTCAAATGCATATCACTTCTACAAGGGTTTATCATTAGTGCTTCAGCACAGTTGATTTTCCACTTACTGAGGACCATGCTGATCTTCATTTAAGTTCAGTTCTGTAAACTGTCCAAAGCTTTCTGGATATTTCTATTATTAGTAGCAAATTTTTGTTCATGCCATTTGAATTCCTGATCATTTTAGCTCATTTTAGCATCTGACATTTTTAAGCTGAACTTCAAAATACTGTCAAATCTCTGTCAACATCTAACAACAGAAATATTTAGCATCTACTCTGTTCATTCTATTGCAGTGTTCTCTTACCAGCTCTCTGCAAAGATCTAGTTTAATGCCTCCACTAAGCTTGGCTGACATGAAAATGTGAAATGAGAGGTTTGCTCTCCTGCTTGTACTCTCCTATCTTTCCAGGCTAGACACTTCCCTCGTGCTGTACACTAGGACTTGTCTGAATCAACAGCCAGGTGAGTCAGCTCAAATAGAAGAGAAAGGAGAAGAAAATGGCAAATCAAACCAGCCCAATGGTAGAAATAAGTAACTAGTTCTGGCTAGCAGCTAAAGGCAAATTACTTTCTTTTCAGAGCGTGGTTTTGGCATTTCCACTCCATCCAGCACACTGAATTTTGTCCAATTTTTAAATTTCTGTTCAATGTGGATACCATTCAGTTCGTCTCACGTATGAATATCATGAGTATCACCATAACAAAAAACCCCAAATAAAATACTTTCCTGCATCCCCTACTAATGCATACATTACCAGTTGGTACTTCTTTCAGCTGCTGGCCTTGCAGGCTGCCTTCCCAGAAGGCAGAACTTGAAGTTTTACCACTAGGTAACTTGTTTTAGCAGATATGCACACATCACAGATTGCCTACGTGTTGGTGGACAGAGGGTCTTGGAAGGAAAGATAGCCAGACACCAGTACCTGTTTCTTAAGAATGGGCTAACAAGAGATTAAGACAAAAGAAGCTTGCAGCTGACATTTTCCTCTAGGCAAAATTGTGCATTAAAAAGAAAACCCACATGACACATTCAAGATTTGCGTGCTCGCATAGAAAGTAAGTCTTGTGCTACAATATGATGCAAATTGAAGACTATTTTAAAATCAAAGAAAGTATATTCATGGGAGCCTCAGATAACCTGGCCTCATTATTCAGAAACCTGGATAACAAAGGTGGATGAGAACTGATGATTTTCCTTTTAATGTAGTTTGTAAGGTTTGCTTCTGATGAGAGAGGTAAGAACACAGATTCACAGTATACATTCTTCAATTCTTTGATGTAATTTTAGATTATTTTCAGTATTATTAGTGTGAAATGCAGTGTTAGATTATGTACAGAAACGAAATTGTTAAAAAATCACTTGAATTACCAGTGGCAGGGGGAATCCACAAAACTAATATAAACAACCTCACAAGAGTAACTCTACAAAGGACACATAGCTGAAAGTAAAAGTTGTCCATCAAGATCAAAGCTCTGTTGCCTTTAAGCATCTTAGTACATTGTCTTGCTCAATATTCATCACATGCACACTGAACAGGAAAAAAAATAAAAGGAAATCAAAGAAAGCCCAAAGATTTATAACTGGAACTTTCACTTCCAAGAAAGCCAGTTGTGAAGTGTATTGAAACTGAATGTTCACTAATGCATTACCCAAATTTATAATTTCAAAAATGGGATATGCTTTGAAGCCTCAGAAATTGACAGCCATTATCTTGAATGTCCAAATAATTTTTTTAACTAGAATCTAGGGGTTTTCTTGTAGCAAATTATTCCACAGGATTACTGCCATGGCCTAGGTGAAACACAACTGAAATCAAGAAGTGAAACTGAAAAGGTTCCTAGTTATACAAAATGTAACCCAGTAAGTTTCACCCTTTAAGGCCATATTAATGGAAATGCGTAGTGTTAGATTGGGAAAAAAAAAAAAAAAGATACCTACCCAACGCTCCACGGACCCCTTCTACAAATCAAAAAAACAAGGTTACATGAGCTGTAGAACACCAAACTCACCTGTCACTGTACTTTAACTTATCTCAAAGGCATCTCTGCAGCATCCTACAGAAATGTGTCCTGCCCACATCTTGGAAGGTTGGAATAATTATAGGATGCATAAGTGCAGTTATAGTCAAAGCACAGAAACATATGAGCTATTTTTAAGTTTAGCTAGCTTGTGCATCAGCAATATTCTAGTTTAGGCCAGCACTTGACTGAATCTAAATTAATTTACTGACTTTTTATCATTCCCAGTAAGCCTTTTTTTTCCCAATCTGTTTCTCATTTAAAGATAGTCCAGGTTTAGTGCTAAAATTTTCAGAACAGATTAGATTGTTCAGATTATGATTTATACTGCAAGGCCCTTTCCTCACATAAATAAATGAAGAGCACCAGAGGTATGACAAATACATGGGTTTTTTTATGTAGCAAGAACTCAGTCTATTTAGTTTGTAATGAATTAAAGTCAATAACTTAAATTCAAACTAGAAAACAACATCCATCTACTGAAGATTATACTGCTTCAGTTCATAGTCAAGCAAACTACAGCAATGTCTTTCACCACAGGAGAAAATCTGTGTACGATTACAGGAAGAAAATGGCTGGCACTTTCCTGACACTTCAGGCAGCACACAAAGCTCGTGCACTCGTGATGGGTCAAAGACCAAGTGAGCTGATGCAAGCAGGAGTGAAGATGTCATTGTCAATAAGCTGCTCAATGCTGACAGCTGTATTATAGCTTATTTTGCAACACGGAGGTCAACTACCAAGGTTAATTTCCAAAGAGGGCAAACATTTTCTCAATTGCAAAACAGAGGGGAAAAAAGCCCCCACAAACAACAATAAAAAATTTTGCCTACAATTGTGGAACTCAGTGACACACGGAGAACAGTCTGGAAAAAAACCCCTCAAAATTTCTGTTAATCAAAATCACTTTCCTAGGCTATTCACTTTCAGATGTCATTTCTGAAATACAAAATGTTCCTGGATGGCATGCACTGTGCCACCACACTGGGGGGTTAAAATGGCTCTGGAAGTCTGTCACATGGAATTTGGGTACCCTTGATAAGACAATTTAGATGCATGGGAATTTTGGAATATGCTCATCCTTCTCCCACACCAGGAACTTAGAGGATGGTACAGCAGAACTTCCCAATATGAAGTGGGAAATAGTGAGATGCTTTCTCTTTTTTTCAACAAAAGGCTTAATTGATACCCTTTCAAAGTCTTTTGATATGAAGTATTTCACCCCTTCTGATCAAGGGGAAGCATCACCCAGTACAAAACACAGCAAAAATGAAGTAACAAGAGATGTAGGCAAAGGATGGGGTCTTACTTTTTAACTGTTGAATTCCATTTTTGGAAGTGTAAGTAGACTTTCATAGTAGTAGCATGGTATTACAGAGCCTGCACTTAATGAATTAATATACCAGAAAATAAGTTATTTTAGTTTTGTTCTTAGATATACCAGGCTGACTTTTACATATTTTGTTATAAGTGCTATTATTTTTAGCTTCTCCCTTACTTCATCCCTGTTATGTTTTTTAGCTAAAAGAATCTAAAGACCAACGGAAGGCTTGCAGAATGGTTTGCCTGATTCCCAAAGTGAAAGAGAGGGGGCAGTCCATTTACAGGAAGTAAAGGACAGAGACAATTTTCCAAAAATACAACCATTGCAATCCAATCTTTAAAAGCAAATTCACATTTCTTATTATTTCTTTTCAAGTGAGCTTAGGTAAAAGTACCATTCATATAACCTATCAAAGGGAGTTCTTTTCTATATGTAGTAGAGATAGAAAGTCTAGTTCTTTATTTTTTAAGATCAGTCTCACTTCCCAGAGAGGGTTTGTTACAATGTTACTAACTGGACTGAACTGATATATTCATCAGTTATTCAGGAAGAGGGCAATAAAATCAGTAGAGCATTTATGGAGTTTCCATACAATTTCTTGTCTTCATTTATCAAAATAATTATTGCAGATATAAAAAAATAATCTGTCTGGCAGCATAAAATAATGTTTTTATTAATTTCTGTTATGTATTCTGGATTTTATCAGATTCTTCCATTTGCTCTGTTTAACCATATAGGGTAAAATCTACTCACATAATAGTTACAGCATTTTGAATTGAGTATTTTATTCCATGCAATTAAAATGCTTAAAAAGGTGTACATTCCACATTAATAGGGATTAAAAAACTCAAAAAACTTTGAAAGAGCAGGATAAATAATCCTATAAAATGCAGCATGCTAGCAAAGTACTCTGCAATAGACCACACACATAAAGTAAACCTCCTTTTGCAAACTGAAGGCATGTCAATTATCAAAACGCAAGCAAAAAAATAATTTATTGTCTCACTTCACTCACTTGTGGATAAAATAATTGAACATTTTACCAAGAGAATAGGATGTGGGAGAAAAAAAATCAAATCTTTTGAATCACTTTTATCTCAAAAAATTTCAATTGAGCAAGCTGAACAGAAGCCTTCCAAAATGACGTAATTCTTACCTACCTTGTCTTTCTTATCTTGCCTGGCGTATGGAAAACATGGAATTACAGCAGTCACTCTGGAGGATGATGCAATCTTGCAAGCATTGATCATGATGAGTAGTTCCATTAAGTTGTCATTTATTTCTCCACAGCCACTCTGGATAATATACACATCTTCCCCTCTCACACTTTCACCAATCTCTACACTGAAAGAGCAGGAGATGATCATTTCAACACTTAAATTACTGGAAAAGCATTACTGATTTTTTTTTTTTTAAACTCCAGTTGTGTTTCAACATATTACCATAGGTTTTCTGTAAACTTCCCATTTAGAGTAGGATTATTTTTACAGTGATTTCAATAACAGCCTCCTTGACACAAACTCTGTTTCAACATAAGCCATTATCATCTTCATCAGGTCAGCACCAACCAACAGCTACAAAATCTACATCATGATGTTCAAGTGTTTTTAAAAGACAAAAATCTTACAGAAAAGCCAAGAAGGCTGCTAATCAATAGCTTACTACAGCTCAACTCAGTTTGTGATAGTTGTTTGATTTGCTCTGACTGTGCTTACATGCTTTGGTTCCTTATGTGAGTATTAAGGTTTTTTGTTCTTCCACAGATTTCAAGACAAATTCGTGGATCAATCACTGCTCACACCATAGAATTTAAAAATTAAATTGAGCTTAAAAACAACCAGGGAAAAGAAAACAAAACTGTTGGATGTATTCTTTCTCAGTTTTAGATCTAAGCAAAAGACATCTACTGCTGAAATGCACTAACTTTTCACACCTGTTACTCCAAAACTTACATGTAAGTATAACAGAAAAACCTTAGGTTTTCTCTAAATCCATGCACAATATACACTAAACATACAGAATTCTTAAATAATTAAGTGATCAGACCTTGTAAATCCATGCTCTCCTATGTTAGTCTCAATTATTAAATGCTAGAATATATTGAATCCCTATTTAAAAGGTTGTGTCTTTAACCAAAACACAAATAAGCCCAAGTTCCTGACTGGAAACCATCCAAATGGTCCAGATGTGGCTATGATAATTTCTCTAATGGGTCCTTCAATGCTGAGGCTTGCTCTAGTCAAACACAGTCTTAACAAGTTTTGTTTATCAGCTCTCAGAGTGCTATGTAAGACTCACAATCTTTCCACAGAAAGGAATTTACTGCTTTTAAACATCTTAATGATAAGCATACATTTGATTTATCACCATCAAGATAGTTGAGTACATGCTCTCAGCTGCCCTATTTGAGTTCTCTGCAGTCCCACACAAGCTGTATAAAGATCCTGTCTTAATTTTTCTCCTTAATTGAATACAATTTTTTTGCCTAAGAGTGTTACTAGCAGGATTTCTTAAGGTCAGAAAAAAAGCAAATTATCAAACATCAGGTTGCTGGAAGGACAGATGTGGTCAGGGACAGCATCATCTGCAGATATGTCAGAAAACCTTTTGGAGGCTTTCATCATTCCACAAAGACAATTTTTAGTCACAAAATTGTTACTTCCTTCTCTAAGTTTTTGATCGTTGGAATGAGGTCATTCAGAGAATGCTGTTTTGATCAAAATATTTTCTTAGTTTGTTTCCCTTTTTGGAGCTGGAAAAGTTTTGGATACTAATTGTGATACTTGATTGGAAAAACTAGCCAGGCTTAAGTAGCAGCCCTCTTGAACACAAATCCAGCTCTGCGGGATACAATCTACTCACTAGCTTACAGATGTGGCCTCAATCATTATTACAGCTTTGTGCTTATCCTGAGGGCTTTAAAAAAATTCGAATTGCACCCTGACTCAGCAGTTACACAGACCTGCTTTATAATGAGTGTTGCCTCATACCATACCTTTGGAATACGCCCAAAGTGAAATTATTTTATTACTTAGGAAAAGAAAGGAACAGCTAATTTCACAGTCTAACATTACATGCTAGGAAAAAAAATGGCTGAGTGACAGAAGTATATGATCTTAATGTTCACTATGTACTGAAAGAACACTTGGAGTTGTTTTACTCTTTAAAAAACTGTCACTTTTTTTTTTTACTCTTTAAAAAACTGGCACATCATAAAAAAAATAACAGTTTTCAGAAGGTCAAGGAATGTACTTTCAGATAGATATAGGCCTGGCTAATACCATGGACCTGAAGTGATGATTAATTGTCATTGATTGTATTTTTTTTCTTATGATCTTGGGCTACCAATAAACATCATCTTGTAAACAACTTAGAAAACAAACATGCTTTCTCTCTTAGTGCATCTGAAAAAGAACCGTAGCTGTGTTTTTAAGGCTAGAATGACATGCTTGTCACACAGAAATGTGAGCAGTCACATTTCCCAGTCAACACGAGAGAGCTGAGCAGCAGATCAGCATCTCTTATTCTCTACCTTCTCAAAGATTGGTATGGAGAGGTATTGTGTAGGCTCAACCAACAGATTCACACAGAGCCGCCTGTTTCACCTTCCCCAAGCCAGAGGGTAAAAGATAATCAGTCACTGTGTTGCAAGTGTTCCATGAGATACAGCCTGTACTAACCACACCAGTGGGGGTTTGAGTGGGGGGTTGGTTTTTTTAACTGGAGGGAGGGCAGGGAATTGGCAGTTTGGTTTTGTTTTGGTTTGGGGTTTTTTGCCTCATCCTTTTTTTTTTTTCTCCCATATTCAGGCAACCAATAAAAGACTACAAACTATGGAATCAGGTATTTGAATGTTGTATTTAAAGTATCTATTAGACAATGCTAAGCTAACTGCAGTCAAACCCTGTGACAGTTACCTTATTAACATTTCTGCTAAATTCCCCCACATTTATATCATGACCTTATTAACTGTCTGTGAGGTTATTTAAACAATTTCACATAGTCAGGACACAGAGGAAGGACACAAGAACAAGCTCTTGCCTCAAGATTACAAGCTATTTGTTTTATGCAATTTAATCAAATTCAGCTGTTTGGCAACAGTTTAAATAAATTTCTGCTCAAGAAGAGTCAACAGAACCTGTACATTAAAAGCCCTGACACCACACAATTGTGTTTAAAAGGAAATTCACAAAAATCAGTAGCCCACAATAGTAAGTAACTCTGAGGCAGTTGTTTGGCATCCAGGAGCACAAGGCATTGGGAAAGATTCACAGAAGATAAGACATGATGAATACCAAGTTTAAGTGTTGGTATCTGCCTCCAACTTGCCAAGGCTGATTTGAGAGTTCAATTTAATAAGTATAAACTTGGACAGGCTAATAACCATGAATTAAGGATACAGCATAAACCCACTTAGTTTGCAAACACATTTCAATGGCTGAAGCATCCATTAAGCAAATATCAGAATCATGAGTTATAGCAGATTGAGATCCTTTTGAGCTAGATTTATAGTGCAATCCCAACTGAACTTAGTGATAGGAATTACAAATTTGTACATCCTAACTAAAAACCAAACTGCTGTGAGGAAACAGGGGATTAAGTATGTAGAGCCAGACTACAAAGGTAAATAATGTAAATACATAATTAGGATGTTCAAATCATACACTCACAGGGGCTCTATGTATTTTTAAGAATAATTACAGCAGATTAAGTTCCTAGCCATGCTTATAAAAAGTAAGATTTCTCAAGCAAATTAGATGCTAGTAAAGTAGATGTGTACTTCATGCTCTTTCAACACCCACAGAAGAGGCCAAAACCGAAGGTCTAGAGTCCTCATACAGTGTGCACATGAATCAATATCTCAAAAGTGATCAAACATATCCACATGCTGAGTTTGCAATTCATTGAAACCCAGCCAATGGCAAGTACTGAGCAGCAGGGTGTGTTTGACCTCTTACCTTTGGGAACGCATTTCCCAGAGTAAAGTCTTTCAACGCAAAGATCTTCAACTTGCTGGGCAAATATTTCAACTGACGTGACGTTACACAACAAAGAAATGTAAACAGTTGTTTACATTGTAAAATGTAAACAAATGTTAAAAGTTCTGGGTACCAGCAAAGCCCAAAACAACAAAGAAACAATAAAAATGCCAGAGTTGGTTTTAAGTCTGTAGGGATCTCATATCTCCTGGTACCCATGGTGTCCCCTCAAGTCCAGGCTCTTCCACTGTGATTAACAGTTCCAAGGCAAGCCCCTGCTGTATCTCCATTAACAACAGCCCAGTTCTAATGCAGAGCACTGGTATGGCAAACACCAGCAGATAGGAAATACCTTGTTACCCTCCACTCTGCTACCCAGCCTGCCACCACAAGGAGAAGACACCTTTTCTTGAGCAAGTTCTGGGTTTAACAACGTGCAGTTCAAAAACTACCCTCAAAAACTTGGAAACAAATCTCTAACAAGCCTGAACGTGTACAGAAACTCTCCAAAAGCTGAGTACCAAACTCTGCACCTAAGGACATCTGGAACTGTCAGCCACATATCAGGGGTTTTGTTTGGCTTTATTTTGGGGGGGGAAAGTGGAGAGGAAATACGTGGTGTTGTGGGGTTTTTTTTGTTTTGCTTGAATTTTTTGAGTTTTTTTTATTATTATTTCAAGTATTTAGCATCTACATAAAGATAAAAGTGTGCAGTATATGGCAAGGTCAAAAAAAAGCAGAAATCTCAGACCAAAAGCTTTAAAGGATTTGGGGCCTTTTCCAATTCAGAGAAGTGAACAACGCAATAAATGGCCATATTTGCTGCATCTTCAATTCCCTACACAAACAAAACACTGTTGTAGCTTTAATGCATACAGTGTGCAGTCCAGAAACAATTTTTATTTTCTTCAACAAAGCTGTAAAATCTGTTTCTTCAGCCTCCTCTTGCTCCTGACAGTGCAGGCCAGCTGGGATAGAGGGAAAGAGCTGTCCCCACCGAGAGAGGCAGACAACAACCAGCCCAGCTGGGAATCACTTGCTGAGCAGCTGGGCAGTATGAAGAAACACTTCACATCCCAGTGTGTCCCTAATCCCTACTGTCTGCAGCTGTTCTAACTGACACCAGTTTGTGACCTGAGCTTGCTCATTCCATTTTTGGGGATCTGCAAACACCATAACCATTTACTCAGTGAGGGTGATACATCTCATGGCTCTGCATCAGCTGAACCCAAAGGAACCAGGGATGCAGTGAGGTCATGTCTCACCTGAGACAACAGCAGTACAAGGATGCTGATGGGGAGATAAGAAGGAAGTCTTAAAGCCAGGTGACAAATTGTAAATCCCTAAGATGTATGTTTCCAGGTTTGCTCTTGATTTTTTTCAGTTATTTACTTCATAGAACAAAGTCCCACTTCGTGTGAAATACAGACTCAAACCCATCCTGGAATGAATTCTTCAGGGAAACATCAGCTACTTTTTCCTAACTTCTAAGATCAAATATCAGCCCACAACATGCAGTTTAATCTACTCACAAGAAAACAGCTCTCATATCAACAGCACAGCTTTTCCCATACAGCAATGTCCCTTTGTAGTCATTCCTTATTTCCTTCTGTAAAAGCTCAATGACATTCACTTTATTTGATGTTTCTGAAACAGTCCAACTTCAGTAGCTGAATAAGGCTGTGGGTAGGACGCCTTCAAATTCACATGTGCCAGGCAAGACTTCAATTCCCTCCCTCTTGGATCAAGAGAATCTACAAGACTCACTTCAGCCAGTGAATCTGACAGCAAGAAGCCAGGAACCTCACAGGAACAGGTGGCAGCACTAACATCTTTCACCAGGAAAAATGTGTGCAGAAGAATGCCATCTATGAGTAGTTTCTCTATTTTAAGAATACCAAGTATTTCAAGGGAAGAGTTAAAATAAACAGTCTTTAGACAAGGAATAATATCTTATCTTGTAAGAAAATTATTTACGAAGTTAGACATTTAATCATATTTTTTCAATTGACTCACCGAAAATATCTGCACTGGGGTTTAATTGTACAGCAACTCTAAATAAATGCCACCTCAGTGTATTTGAAGACAATTTTACAAAAAAAAATTGGCTTCAGAGTGTTTCATATCCATATGCATCTGTTACATGTCAGTCAAACAATTTCATGATGCTGAGGCTACAACAGCCACCCCTGTTTAAGGACTTCCATTCCTTTCTTCTTCCTCCAGCTTCAAAACTGCTGATGACAGTTGGCTTGTGGGGTTTGAAGAAGATAAACTGACTGAGCCCCCACTGCAGCCCTTATCATTTTGCCAGATAAATAAGGTGGTGCCACCCAAGCTTCTACCATGACACTGTGGCTGGCACTTAACTGACACACAAGCTATGAATAATAACAGAGTTATCGTCCACAGCCAGAGTTTATTGAGGAGCTCTGGTGCTGCATTTGGTAGGGTTGCTTGACTTTAGTAGCCAGCTGAGGGATAGCATTTCCATACAGTTTAAAGGGAAGGAGGAAAAAAATGGGGCCGTGATTGAGTCTGCCAGCAATTTCCCCCACTTTCTCAGCACAGACATTATATGTACCAGCTACAGAACCTGAAAGTATATTGATTGCCTAAATCAGAAGAGGACTGTGATATTATTCCTTGATACACCAATCTCCATACAGATAAAAATGAGGAGCCTTTCCCATGTTATATGTTCTAGAGCTGTAAACATACAGACACTGGCTATTTAGCCACAGTGCTTGTCAGTGGTGCTCCTAAACTCAGCATCAGTTTCTCAAACCCACTTAGAGCTGCTGAGAACTGCGACTGAGACCTAGAGTCTGTTTGACTTGAAATATAATGCAAAATATTTAATAACTCTTCCCTCCACTCCATCCTGCAAGCCAGACTAATTACAACTCTCAAGAAAAAGGCTTCCAGCTAGGACCTTTTGCAAGGATTTAAGCCTAGGGCTGCACACAGTTATCAATGTACACATCATTTATATTTAAGAGAATGTAGCAAACAGCAAAACAGAGTTTTGAACAAAAGTTAAATCTTCTTTGCAACTTGCTAACTTAACAGATCTGACAAAGCAAGAGTTTGACCCTCAGGCCCAGGCTTATCTGTTTGTATGGGGAATTGCTGAAGTGCCACTGGAAGGTTTAAGGTTCTTTGAGCTTTTTAACTATCAGGTTTTAGTATTCTGCAATACTGCAAGTGTATTTCATAATGCCAGTACACTTGTTTATAAATTTAAAAATGGAACAAAAATAAAAAACTAAAAAGTACTGTGCTGGAGTCACTGCATATAGGAATAATTTTTTTTTTGCTTACATACACATACAGGTTAACAGTATAGACAGACTGAAAATCCAGATGCCTCAGGACAGAACTCCTCTGCATAAGTATCAACTTTACCTGTAGTTTAATTTTAAATACATTATTGAGGAATTCTCTTACTACTTTTGCTGGGGTTTTTTCTTAAGAACATTAGGCTAGAAAACTGGAAAGTCAACATCCTGAAGTAAGTTGCTAAGAATATTGAAAAAATTACTTGAAAATAATATATAGTGGATACAACTTTACTTGCTGAAGGGGAAACAGGGAATTTGGATTAGACTCTTAAATGAAGGAAGTTGTAAAACAAAACAAAAACCCAAACAAAACCCGAACAATTAAAGGTTTAAAAAATTCAGCATTTTAGTTTAATAGACACTTTAATTCAGGGAATAAAAGAG
Organism: Brachypodius melanocephalos; assembly: GCA_013398615.1. NCBI lineage: Eukaryota > Metazoa > Chordata > Aves > Passeriformes > Pycnonotidae > Brachypodius > Brachypodius melanocephalos. Next base: position 65,772,744 of record VZSR01003803.1, on the reverse strand, counting down.
ATAAAAAAGATAATGTCAGCCTTGCTATGTTGGAACAGAAACAACCAGAAACAAGGTTTCTAATAAATATGTTCTGCATATCTGTACCACGCTACATCACTACTTGCCTAAAAAAATACTGGCACTATTAGATTATCTGAACCACTGATGTACTGCAGTCACAACTACCTACTTTTTAATAGCAGAGAGAATATTCCATACCTGGAAAAATTGGTGTATATTGAAGCCCAGAATTTAATTAGTAATTTTATCTTATGAAATAAATAGGCAAACTGTGGAGATAAATTTTTACTTTGGATGAAATCTAAATCACTTTAGTTCTGCTGTTTGCTGTTTCAAGCACAGATTAAGATAAGTGTCTCTGGAGAACAAACAGTAAAAAAAAAAATAGACAAGTTAGCAAGAAAGTCATGCAACCAAATACACAAGTTAAGTTTTATCATGCAGAAAGGAGATCAAAGAGCAATAAAGTGAGTATGGGGCTGGAAAGAATTGAGAGAAGGTTTAAGCTTTCATTTAATCAGGAATGAATAGAAGAGTTAGAGTGTGCAAACATTAGATTGCAAAAACACCAAAGGAAAAGGGTTTATAGTAATGCCAGTGAACATAACTAGAACAAGAGCAACTGCACTGAGAATGCAAAAATGTAGACAGAAAAAAAGGACAAGCTTTGTGAGAGCAATTTTAGAACACATCATGTTAATCTTTCAAAGGAAGCAATGAAAACACGCTTTTTCAGGAGATTCAGAACAAGAACAGATAAAAATAAACATACAAGAACCTCAGAGACTAGCCAGCTATGTACAGCAGGAACTTGTGTTTGAGAATCAGCTGGCAGCCTAGACTTGCATACCTATACAGAGAAGCAGTTGCAGTCTTGCCAGCACATGGGGTGAACATACCACTGTGTCACCTCAAATGACAATTCTTCATTAAAATCGAGCCAATTAAATAGGTGGGTCAGAGAGCTAAGATGACACACTAGTAAAGAGGGGCAATATTGATAGGAAAAGCACTGGCAAGCTCATTCTCAGACTCCAGGTGAGCAAGCTGTCCTCATGGTTTCACACAGGATTTTTCGCAGTTACTAAAGTCACTTTGTGTGTTTGGCTAGCCAGGAACCTGGTATGACTGCACTTTCAGGAGTAAGCCAAGGCCATCACATCAGTTTGTAGCACTCTCATGCGTGACCATCAATCTTGGACAAGGGAGTGGAGCCCTACAGGAGCTGTAACAGGTCCACACAAACACCTGGCTGCTAATGCAAAATAAAGACCAGTTGCAACAAATTCTGCAAGTGTAGTTTGACCTAGACCCTTTTTAAAATCTAAGCCAGCATCACCATCCTGTTCTTGTATCTGCCTGTATGCAGACCTACTTCCAAAACTGTAGTTTATAAAATCAAGATAATTTTTTTTAATCTTTAGGTAGAAAAAGCTGATCAACTGCGCAGTTAATTATCTGCGAGTGATAGGATGCACCTGACGTCTCAGGCGAGCTGCCTGTGCAAACACCATCCCCACCGCACAGGAGGGAGGATGCTCTTCAGCCGCCCAGGGCCGTGCCAGCCCTCCTCCGGCCAAGGAGCTCCCGACGGGAGCACTCCCGAGCTGGGCCGGCACAAGCCAGCTGGGACACCTCCGCAGGCGGGAGAAGGGAGTGGGGACAACCAGGAACGAGCGCCAGGCAGGACACACCGGACCACGCCGTGCTCCCGCGGCTGCTCCTGCACCGA